>APFE031008376.1:68137-85566 GCA_000404065.3 Pinus taeda | reverse complement strand
AAAGAAGATCACTGTGTGTATTTTAAATTAATTGGTGACCGTGTTATTTATTTGGTCTTGTATGTGGATGATATGTTGCTGATTGGAAATGACAAAGAAATTATCCAAGATTTGAAGACCTAATTTTCCTCCAAATTTGACATGAAAGATCTTGGTGCTGCAAACTATATTTTGGGCATGGAAATTAAAAGAGATCAAACAAAGAGGAAGCTCTGGTTAAACCAGAGGAAGTATGTCGAGACAATATTGCAGAGATTTATTATGCAAGATAGTAAACCGGTGAAGGTTCCTATTCCTGTAGGTGTAAAGTTATCTACTAAACAATGTCCCAAGACACAAGAAGAGGAAGTTGACATGTCCCGTGTTACATATGTAAGTGTAGTCGGTAGCCTGATGTATGCAATGGTCTGTACAAGACCAGACATTGCACATGCAATGGGAGTATTGAGCAGGTTTATGTCAAAACCAGGAAAGGAGAATTGGACAATAGTGAAGCGGGTTTTTAGGTATTTGCATGGTACTAGTGATTATGGTTTGTGCCACCAAGGAAGACCAGGATTGAACATAGTATTGGATATTTGTGGCTTTGTTGATGCAGACTGGGCTGGAGATTTGGATCATGGAAGATCTACAAGTGGGTATGTGTTTAACCTAATTGGAGGTGCAGTGAGTTGGATGAGTAAGAAACAATATGTAGTGGCATTATCAACTACAGAGGCAGAATACATGGCAGCCACTCATGCAAGCAAGGAAGCAATTTGGTTGCAAATATTGTGTTCAAGTATGGGGTTAGTACAGGGAGTTATAAGGATAGATTGTGACGGCCAAAGTGTAATTTTCTTGGCAAAGAACCTTGCATATCATTCAAAGACAAAGCACATTGATGTTCAGTATAACTTTGTGAGGGATATGATAGAAGACAAAAAGGTGTCGCTGGTAAAGGTAGACATTTTGAAGAATACTGCAGATGCATTGACAAAATTTGTGAGCTCTGAGAAGTTCTCTTGGTGTAGAGAAACAATGGGCGTTGCAGGGCTGGATAAATAACTAAGCTCTCTCGTGGCCCCCTGTGGAAAGAAAAGAACAAGTGGGAGAATGTTGGGTTGTGTTATATTCTTTCCATGACTAGCCCACGTAGTTAATCGGGGGTTTCCGCCCCCCCCTTTGTTGTGTCGATTGCGTAGCGGGAGGGTCACAAGGGGTTGAGGGGTGCAGGTAACCCCACCTATGGTTTTGTGCATGATTTTCGCACATGTTTTTCGACGCAATGGTTTTCGGTCCATGGTTTTGGATGCGATGGTTTTTGGTCCATGGTATTGGATGTTTCGGCATGTATAAATATGTATTATAACATTGAAAGGAACATAATGAAAAATCAAGCTGATAGTCCCGGTTTTGGGATCCAGGGGAAAATCTTTGTATATATGTGTTTTATGTGTTATGCTCTTGCATTGTTTATTTTATGTGTTTTAGAATTCATGTGCAGGTAATTTCTGTACAGAGTTAAAACCTACATTTATAAACACTCATTTCACTTAGAATTATATCTTATTCTAGCCTTGCAAATTCCAATTTTTTTAAGGAAGACATTAGTAGATATCGTTCCCCATCATTTGAGCATTTTCTTAATAACAAGGGGTCCAAAGTACAAGGGATTTGAGATAAGTACAATTTTGAATTATTGGATAGAATTTTCTTTAAAGAAAAGTATATTGTAATTGATTTATTTTTTTTATAACAAAAAGATAAAAATATCTTATCTAAAGAAAAAGAGAAAAGTTTAAACTTAAAACCCAACTTAACATTTTACTATAGATAATCCTAATTAATCTTCTAATTATATTTGATTCATTATATAAAATTGACACTTGCATCGATTGATATTGATATTATAAATATTTCATGTTAAAACATTATTACAAAATTTTGAGTTTGTATACTAACTCCGCCCCCCCCTTTGTTGTGTCGATTGCGTAGCGGGAGGGTCACAAGGGGTTGAGGGGTGCAGGTAACCCCACCTATGGTTTTGTGCATGATTTTCGCACATGTTTTTCGACGCAATGGTTTTCGGTCCATGGTTTTGGATGCGATGGTTTTTGGTCCATGGTATTGGATGTTTCGGCATGTATAAATATGTATTATAACATTGAAAGGAACATAATGAAAAATCAAGCTGATAGTCCCGGTTTTGGGATCCAGGGGAAAATCTTTGTATATATGTGTTTTATGTGTTATGCTCTTGCATTGTTTATTTTATGTGTTTTAGAATTCATGTGCAGGTAATTTCTGTACAGAGTTAAAACCTACATTTATAAACACTCATTTCACTTAGAATTATATCTTATTCTAGCCTTGCAAATTCCAATTTTTTTAAGGAAGACATTAGTAGATATCGTTCCCCATCATTTGAGCATTTTCTTAATAACAAGGGGTCCAAAGTACAAGGGATTTGAGATAAGTACAATTTTGAATTATTGGATAGAATTTTCTTTAAAGAAAAGTATATTGTAATTGATTTATTTTTTTTATAACAAAAAGATAAAAATATCTTATCTAAAGAAAAAGAGAAAAGTTTAAACTTAAAACCCAACTTAACATTTTACTATAGATAATCCTAATTAATCTTCTAATTATATTTGATTCATTATATAAAATTGACACTTGCATCGATTGATATTGATATTATAAATATTTCATGTTAAAACATTATTACAAAATTTTGAGTTTGTATACTAACTCTCTCATAAAATTAAACTTATTTACACGATTGTGAACTTGTATAAAAATGAGAGCTCGCTCACACATTGCTATTATAAATATTTCATGTTAAAACATTATTACAAAATTTTGAGTTTGTATACTAACTCTCTCATAAAATGAAACTTATTTACACGATTGTGAACTTGTATACAAATGAGAGCTCGCTCACACATTGCTATTATAAATATTTCATGTTAAAACATTATTACAAAATTTTGAGTTTGTATACTAACTTTCTCATAAAATGAAACTTATTTACACGATTGTGAACTTGTATACAAATGAGAGCTCGCTCACACATTGCTATTATAAATATTTCATGTTAAAACATTATTACAAAATTTTGAGTTTGTATACTAACTCTCTCATAAAATGAAACTTATTTACACGATTGTGAACTTGTATACAAATGAGAGCTCGCTCACACATTGCTGGTTGAAAATATTATTATTAGGTTCAAGATATGCCATTATTGTCTCCAACGCTTAATCGAGGAGTATCTCTTTTATGTGTACTCTTCTTTTTCATTGCTACTAGTGGGAAATATTTTGTTGTGCCAAAACAAAGTTTCTCTCAAGATTCTATTGGGATTAGCACTTGTACTAGTGGGAGATATTGTATACCTCCTTAACAATTCAACACATGGCTCAGTGAACTTGCACAAATGATAAGATGAGTAGTGCCTCACTTTTTGAGGCCATATAGTTTTTTAAAGTTGGGATCAAATATGTATTTGAAATCTATGGTACTACTATATCAATATATTTATTTTTGGTATTTATGATGTGCCTTCTTTAGCGTTATTTGATGCATGTGTAAATATAGATGCATTCTTGTTTAAGGTTATTGCGAGTCTGGTGGGCATTTGGGTCTTTAAAAGTGACAAGTTGCAACAAATTTAGATTTCAGGAAAACAAAAAATATAAATTGATAGTATTTGTTTATAGAGTTGATTTGGTTATTTTAAAAAGTCAAGTTTAGTTAGGTAGGGAAAAACTACTTTTAATTTTGTTGTTTTGAAATTTTGTTTATTGGGTTTAATTTTTTTAATGTTGAAATAAGGTTATTGATTCTTTTAAAATGTTAAAATTTCAATATAATAATGGCCGAGTGAAGAAATAGTGAGTTGTTACGGTGGTATAGTAATTATTTGTTAGAAACTTATAGCGGTAGAAATATTTTCTTATCTTGATAATTACTTGTGATATTCTTGTAAGCTTATTAACTTTTTACGTTCTTCATCAAGCAACTACCAAAAACATAAACATGAAGATTAATGACACAAGATGTAGGTTCTCAGTGAGGGAAAAACTCATTTCAAAGGGAAAATCCAATAAAACTCTTCTCCAATAGTAGAATCAAGTAAAATTGAGACAACCAAGACCTTTTGACCAAGACAAAGACTTTCCTCCATCCACCAAGTCAGCCTCCCATGAAGACACGTCAAAATTTCACCCATTCCTTCACAAAGTCAACACAAGTTTGCTCCTTCGAAATGAGTCATCAATGGTTTCAGCCTGCTCTGCAATTCTGAAACTCGCATTGCACCTTTGGTCTTGCAATCTCGCTACTTTATTACAACGTTTTCTTCACGTGTGACAAAGTAAGCATAGATTTACTTCTTTGCTTCATCTCCTTACTTCAAGCAATGATTAGTCCTTCTCTAATAGGCTCCTCACACTTCTTTTCTTGACTTAACTACTGCATATTGAATCTTGTTCTACCTCCTTCCAAACTAGGTCGAATCCTTTTCAATATATAGTGGTTTGAAGTTGTTCTTTGAGGCTGACTTGAACAGTGGGCATGCGGACTTGATGGTGGAGGAGTAAATGACCCAATTACATCAAAATAATTTCATTTCTTTGATACAAAATACCCAATAAGGGTCTAGACCATAATTCCAAGGACATAGACTCATGATTCAACACTAAAAGCCTTCATTGGAGGATTTGACCTAGAAATAAAATAATAAAGCATGAAACCCATGCTAAAATAATTTTTCTTTTTCAATATTTTTTTCTTTTTTCTTTCTTTTGATAATTAAATAATAACTCAAATACAACTATGAAGACTGATACTAGTTACATTTCTCAACAATATTAGATTAAGTAATTATAGAAAACTTCACTTATAAGACACTCTGATCAAAAAATGATCCAGGACCTAAACCAGGGTAAAGACCAAAGGTAAAGAACACAGATTAAAAGGTTAAAAGGTTCATATTGGCCTTAAAGTGCTAAAACCTTTGTAAGCGCTAAAACCTTTGTTAAAGCGCTAAACCTTTATAAAGCGCCTTTTTATTTAAATCTCGAATAAAGCACTTGGGCAGTATCGGCCAAGCGTTTAATGGTATATCGCATGGGTGAAAGGCTGGAAGCAGTATTCGACCCAAGGCACGCGATTCCATTCAGCAAGCGACATGTAGAAGAGCAAAACTAATTTTCTCGCGCGCCCTCGGTCAAATATCATTCGTGCAGGAAATGTGCGTGAGATTGAGCGATGTCTGTTGGATTGAGCGGGGTCACATCAACGACAGAGATTGTCTGGCAAGTTGGCTAGCGGACGATGCGACAGTCGTTGATGGATGGGATAGATTGATGGTTCAGGATTAACCTGACCGCAAAAGCTCTATGGAGGATTGTCCCTAACCACTAGGGTTATATTGCACATATGTGCGCCCTATAGTTGTGGTAATGTTAAACGGCTACATCTGACAGTCAGCCTGGTGAAGTGGCTAAAGTTTAGCAGATTTCGCTAAGTTTAGTTGAAGTCAGGTGCAATCGCTAAATTTGGTTGAGATAACAAATAAAAGCACAGATAGAGTAGTTATACAGGGGATTCCAGATAGGGAGTTTTGTAGAGATTCCAGAGAGACAAAGGCAAAGCCCGAGAGTGAGACAAGAGGATCTCTAGACTAATAAGAGCCTTCTGAAGCTAATGGAATGATACATAGAATTTGAAGAAGTCATCTTCATGGAGAATTCGATCCAAGAAGATTGATCCAATAGTCAATAATGATTGTAAAGGGCCTTTTGAATCCATTGCAGGGATTTTCAAAAGCATCTGAAGACTTCTAAGAGCCAAGATGCTACAGGGAAGTTTAAGACAACAAATGATCAAATGATCAATTTGTTGATTAGTGTCTGATGTGTGTTGGAGACAGAAGGAGTTCCAGAGACAGGTGAATAATTCTGAGGGAGTTAGTGCCATCCAAAAGCTCAAGTCAGCTCAGTGTACTAATTGAAGGAATCAAGTCCAAGGAAGCTTATATATGTCTGCAGAGTGAGGAAAGCCAGGGATATAGATGGTATTCTAAGCCCATTGGTTTAGTTGTAAACCTTTGGAGTTGAGTGTGGAACTTGTAAAAGAAGTTTTACCATAATCCCAAAGAGCCAAGTCACGTTGACAAGAGCTCAAGGAGACATAGCCCATGATATCAGGGTGAACTCTTAGATTATATTGTTGTTATGTGTGATTGTCTATTTGCTGCATTTACTGTTACATGGTTTAAGATCAACATGAACAAATAAGCACTTAATAGACATAAACAAAGACAAGCACCTAATTCAAGTACTTAATTTTGCATTTTCCAACCTAAGCTAGATCATATTTTGTTAAGCTTTGGAGTGGGAGGTTCTTGTAAGTATGAGAATATGTTACACCCCAATTTCAAATTAGGTGGTATCGGAGCTAGCTGCTCGATTGACAAAGCATAGTTGCTTGATTGACAGAGCATAGTTGCTTGATTGACATAGAAATAGATTGCTTGTTTGACTTGAAAGGTGTTAAACAATACAAAGGATTTGATTTTTTGATTGTTTGTAATCTGACTATTGTTTGAGTTTGCAAAGGTGAAGGGAAAGCTACTGATAGCTAAGTCCAGGAGAGGACAAGAAGGAAGGAGTGTTGAAGGCATTCTCCTTACCCTAAGGACCTCAAGGTAATCCTTGAAGCACAAGAGATTTGTTTGCTAAAGGTTGCTTGAAAAAGCTCTTTGTGAAGTTTTGTTGAAGTTATTTTGTTCATTTCGATAATGACAACTTCTACAAGTGAGTTCTCAAAATCCTCCTCCTTCACAAGATCTTTGATGAAGACATGAAGCAAGACTTATCCATCATGATGAATATGGTGAGAGAAATGTATGAGGATGGAAGGAAGAGCACTAAACTTACTTATCCATCATGATGAATATGGTGAGAGAAATGTATGAGGATGGAAGGAAGAGCACTAAACTTCGAGAACAATTGAATTCCATGAAGGAAGAGAAGCAATTGCTTTCTGACAAATTGTAGGAAGTGGAAAGCCAACTTCATATTACAAATATGAACCTAGAAAGGATGCATGAGTTGGAGACACAACTCCTTATTGCCATAGAAGCCTTAGTCAAGTATCAGCTTGAAGAAGACGTAAGCAGTTCTAGTTTTTCTTCAATTTCCTATAAGAATGATTATGTTGGTTCGTTTGAAAAACATACAAGAGGCATAGGGTCCAAGTTGATGTCAAAGATGGGCTATGAAGGAAAAGGCTTGGGAAAACATGCACAAGGCATAGTTGAGCCAATAATGGTTGAGGAAAGGCCTAAGTATTTGGGTCTTGGCTATGGACAAGCTTATGGAGAAAGTTCCAAAACAGCCATGAAGACAAATGAAACAGTGGCTAGAAGGAGTTTTGTGTCAGGTCTTCTACCTCAAGAGTGTAAATGTTGTATTCTTGGGAAATGCAATAGTTTGAAACATACTTTGCAGGAATAAAGTGTTCATAAGCAGGCACTTGAACTAGAGAGTTGTGAAAGCTCTGAAAGCATTGAAGAGATTGATGGTGTTCCAAAGGGAGCCACTTCTTCATTCGATTCACCTCCTCATGAAGGTAACAAAGGTGAAAGAGAAAGGTATAAATCTGATTTTAATCATATTCCTTTTGATCATGTAAAGCATGAAAAATTTCCACATAAGCATGGGAAAAGAATTGCATGTTCCTTTTGTGGTTTGGATAACCATAATGTTTCTAGATGTTGGAAGAGAATGGCCATATACAAGAAACTAATGAAGGAAAGGAAGCAAGAAGCCAAAGGTCTATTGGACAAGGCAAATCATGCTATCAAGAATATGCACATGCATTGCATTTACTGCCATAAGCAAGTACACATTGCTGAAAGGTGTTGGACTCTAAATCCAACAATGCTTCCACGAAATCTAAAGAAGGTGGAAAGAGAGGATGGCAAGGATGGAAAGAAAGTTTCCATAATTGATGTGTTGCAAGATGATTCACAAGTTGATATCAATGTGCAAACAAAGGAAGCACCTTTGAAATGGAATGGTAAGAAATGGTTAGAATTCTTATCTAATTAAAGGTTGCATGTCTTTTGATTTGATGCATTTCTTTGCTAATGAGATGCAAGTTGCGGGGTTTACCAATAAGGTGAATGGAAAAGTTGAGTATGTAGACTCACTTTAAGGCAGCAAAAGTATATTCATTTCAGCTTTGTAAGTACCGTGTGCTTAAGAGAAAGTTGAAGGATGGAATACATGCATGAGCATGATATGCATGAACACAGGGATGATGATGGTTACCTTGTATTTGAACATGTATGTGTCATTGACTTGAAGGGTTGATTGCTTTGTTTTAAACAAGCATGTAATGTAATATTGACTTGGGAAAAGTTGATTTGGTCTCCAAGATTGTAAAAGGGAGATTCTGATGAAGTGTTTCATCTTTGAAAATGAATCATTAAGTTCTTTTTGTACATGCTTGGCTTGAAGAGTCAATCATTTGTAAAGGCATGGTTTTATTGGCTTGTTATCTAGTCAATCATTTGTATACAGGATATGAATACATGATGATGATTCACATGATGTAAAATCTGTTTCTGTGATGAAGCAAGAGTTTATACTGTTTTTTACAATATGTCAGTAAAACATACTATAATTGGTACAAATGTAAATTTTTGTAAAGAAGATGTAATCTCACATTTGTTTGAACCACCTTGGATCAATGATCAAGGAAGAGATGTTAAAAATACCTTCTGTAACCTTCTCAGCATAAGTTTTGCATGAATTCTAAAGGAAAACCTATTTAACAGGAGGGCAAGCGCATCTAGGAAGGAAAGTGTTAACTACTTCAAAGTTTTGGTTCAGAGGCACTAGCTATGCAAGGCAAGTGTATGGAGGCTGAAAGAAGAGGGTGTCATACTCTCATCTATTGTTCAGATCAGTATATCAGCGTTTTGGGGTCCAAAAGATTCTCAATGGGGAGGAGTGATTAGAAAATGATCCAGGACCTAAACTAAGGTAAAGACCAAAGGTAGAGAACAAAGGTTAAAAGGTTCATATTGGCCTTAAAGCCCTAAAACCTTTGTAAGCGCTAAAACCTTTGTTAAAGCGCTAAACCTTTATAAAGCGCCTTTTTATTTAAATCCTGAATAAAACACGTGGGTAGTATCAGCCAAGCGGTAAACGGTATATCGCGCGGGTGAAAGGTTGGAAGTAGTATTCGACCCAAGGCAAACGATTCCATTCAATAGGTGACATGTAGAAGAGAAAAACTTCTTTTCTCGTGCGCCCTCATTCAGTTATCGTTCGTGCAGGAAATCTGCGGGAGATTGACCGATGTCCATTGGATTGAGCGGGGTCACATCAGTGTCGGAGATTGTCTGGGCAAGTTGGCCAGCAGATGACGCAACAACCGTCAATGGACGACACAGATTGGCGGTTCAGGATTAACCCGACCGCAAAATCTCTATGGAGGATTGTCCCTAACCTTCGTGGTTATATCACACATATGTGTGCCCAACAGTTGCAGTAATGTTAAACGGCTACCTTTGACGGTCAGCCTGGCAGAGTGGCTAAAGTTTAAAGATTTCGCTAAGTTTAGTTGAATTCAAGTGCAGTCGCTAAATTTGGTTGAGATACCAAATAAAAGCACAAACAAAGTAGTTATACAGGGGATTCTAGAGAGGGAGTTTGCAGAGAATCCAGAGAAATAGAGGCAGAGCTTGAGAGACAGAGGAAAAGCCCGAGAGTGAGACAAGAGGCTCTCTAGACTAATAAGAGCCTTCTGAAGCTAATGGAATGATCCATAGAAGCTAAAGAAGTCATCTTCATGGAGAATTCCATCCAAGAAGATTGATTTTGGAGTTCAAAGCCACCAGAGGTTGGAGGCAGTTGCAGGAGCTACCAGAGTTCATTCTTAGTGATCCAATAGTCAATTTTGACTATAAAGGACCTTCTGAATCAATTGTAGGTATTTTCAGAAGCATCTAAAGAATTCTAAGAGCCAGGATGCTACATGGAAGTTTTAGACAACAAATGATCAAATGATCAGTTTGTTGATTGGTGTATGATGTGTACTGAAGACATAAGAAGGAGTTCCAAAGATAGATGAATAATTCTAAGGGAGTTAGTGCCATCTAGAAGCTCAAGTTAGCTCAATGTACTAATTGATGGAGTCAAGTCCAAGGAAGCTTATATATGTCTGCAGAGTGAGGACAACCAAGGATATAGATGGTATTCTAAGCCCATTGGTTTAGTTGTAAACCTTTGGAGTTGAGTGTGGAACTTGTAAAAGAAGTTTTACCATAATCCCAAAGAGCCAAGTCAAATTGACAAGAGCTCAGGGAGACGTAGCCCATGATATCAGGGTGAACTTCTAGATTATATTGATGTTATGTGTGATTGTCTATTTGCTACATTTACTGTTATATGGTTTAAGATCAGCATGAACAAATAAGCACTTAACAGATATAAACAAAGACATACACCTAACTCAAGTACTTAATTACACAATTGTAAACCTAAGCTAGATCATATTTTGTTAAGATTTGGAGTGGGAGTTTCTTGTAAGTATGACAAGATGTTACACCCCCATTTTAGATCACACTCTAAACAACACAATGGGTTTTAGGGGAAGAAGAATACCTTGGGAAAACACAGAGTATTTTGGCAAGGCATTTGTGTGCAAGGTGACCAAAAACCCCTATACAAATGGGTTAGGACACCAATGCAAACAAGATCAAAGGGTGTTAATGTGTAATCTCTCTCATGTTCATAGCAATGTAACCCTTTATAGGATTTCTAGCTCTTACAACATTAGATTTATGTTTATCCACCATCCTTTGTAGCATTGTCTGACCTCGTTGACATGGATTACTTGACCATTAGCTTGGGAATATCAAGGAGCTGAATATTCATGTTTAATTTCTAACTTGGAGGCTAAGGTTGTCATCATATCATTCTAGAAGTGTTTTACATTATTATACTTTAACTACATGGGCTTATCCAGTCAAGTAATTATGTGGTTTTGAATGGAAGAGTGTCATCACTCATTTTGATAAAAATAGTAAACAACCACAATGATGTATTTATCGTATTACTAAAGGATGGCTGAAACTTCATTAAGTAAATCCTCAATTTGAAAAAGGTATCAATAATCACCGAAGATGCAAAAGATCAGGGGGTGCATGAGTTTTTGGATATAAATATTTGATAATTTTTACATGTTTGATGACACAAATGCATTGGTCTAAAAGTGAAGGACCAAAGTACATTGGGGCAATGGCCACCCTAGATAAGTGACCATCACGGGCAACATAATGACAAGCATTGAAGACTTGCTTCAATCAACATCTTTAGCCAATCTTACCTTTAGTATTTGGTATTCTTCTAGTCAATACTACCTTCACTATCTAGTTTATTCTCATTAATTCCACCTTCAATCCCTATTCTTTCTCTAATTGATCCAATTTTAGATCAAACCTTCCATTTTTAGGGGCTTTTGGTCCCCCCAAAAATTGTTAGTCCTCAAGAAGACAACGAAATTTGTCCTTCACCACCTATAAAAGGTACCATTTTTCTTTTGCAAGAACTTGGCCCTTTAGATCATTCTGAACAACGATTGTCTGCCCTTACAATTTTCATGAAGCTCCATCTAAAACACAACATTTTGTTCCAACTACTCTATACATCTTTCACTAAGCATTCAACCTTTAGCACCACAAATAATTCTTCCTCCTTTTCATTGAGCATGGAAGGTTCAATAATTTTCAAATTCTTTACATTGGCAATATAATAGATACTTATATGTGGTGGAAAATGTAGCCAAATAGTAATTTCTCCAACTTGCTAGACTATCTCAAAAGGACCATACATAATTGGTTTTAGCTTCTTCCCTAGGTCTTGCATGCATCTCTTACTAAGATGTGATTGCACCATATCTCTTACCTAAAATCAATGAGATATTTTGCATTGATCACACTGCTCTTTGTACCTTTGATGTGCCCTATGCAACTGCTCTTCCAATTGCCAATGCATATGTTGAATTCTCTCGAAGAAAAAAATGGATTTGTTTGAGTCATAATCATAATCTATTGACTCTTCTCCAATAGTTTGTGCAAATAAAATATCAAGGGGTTCTTGAAGGGAAGTCCCAAAAACATTTCAAATGGTGACTTCTAGAACTATGAATTTCCCAATTATGACAATATTTCATATAGGGTAGGATTTCATCCCAATTATTAAGATGCCCTTTCGTAAACCCATTCAACAAATGAAGCACATTCATGTTCACTCCCTTTATTCCCCATGACTCAAAGGTGAAAAGAGTTGCATTGCTCTTTGTTTGAATATATAATACTTTGCAATGCTCTCCATAATGAACTTATAAATCTACTATTTTTAATGCCTAAAATAATAGATTCAAGAAGTCTGAAGTGTACCCATATTTTCTAGAAAATTAGTTGCTTCTTATCCAATCATAGCCTTCATATAAGGAATTAATTATGTGATATCGTTGAATTTATTGACTACTACAAATAGCTTCTTTTTGTCCATGGAAATTTTTTTGTAATTAAAAAAAAAAAAAAAAAAAAAAAATTATGCCTTTAAGCATTTATATGGTATATGCCTTTAAGCATTTATATGGTGAATAGTCTGGGAGGAAATTATTCGTAGGGTCTATTCAAAAACTGCAGTCCTTCAAGAGGAAAACCTGCTTTTCTTTCTACAATACGTTTCTATAATTTCAACAAACTATATTTTGTTGGTTGTCAAATGGCTTTGAGCCACAATAGAAACTAAAAATTTCAACTATGACCAAGGTCAAGGAGAAATTATTGGAGCTGGTCCACTTCTTTTTTTAAACTTGTATGTGCTTTCATTCAAATCCAATCTAGTCTTTCGAAGGGAGTCTGCTTCAAAGTTCCTATGCCTATATACACGATCAAAGGAAATCCCAAAGAAGTGTGATTTAAGGAGAACTTTTTGATACAATGGAAGAAGTGTATAATTTTATAATCGAGCAATGATCTTCATCCATTTTATGACAGTCACAGAGTCCCAATATATGTCTAGATTTGTATGCCCTGATCTTTTGCTAGTTGTAGAATTAGTTTATGAGCAAATAACTCAGCATAGTTGTTTGTGGTCTACCTAATATTTGTCGAAATGTCAAAGGGTATATAAGAATTAGCATTTAGAACTCTCATATCTCCACCCACAGGGGGATATTTTTGTGTTGCCCCATCGAAAAAATCCCAAGGGTTAGATGTGTTAATGTGGATTTCTTATTTAGGAGGCGAAGATAAGGTCCTCAGAGGAGGCTTCAAGTCACTTGCTAAGGATAGTTTGTTGATAGTAGTTCTAGGAAACAAAGGGATTTTGTCCTTGAATATAGAAATATTCCTTTCTAGCCAAATACCCCAAGCTATTAAAAGGAAAGTTCCTTGTACTTTGGAGGAACAATAGAGTGAATCTAGAATTTTAGATTTTCGTTAACTGTATTTACTTCCTAGGAGAAACTTTCTTTTTCTATAGAGTTGATTTCCCTCCATACTTCCTTGGAGAAAGTGTAGTGAATGAAAAGGTGTGAGATTGTCATAGAGTCCAATCTATAAAGAGGGTAGATGCCAAGCCCATGAAAATACCTTTTTTGCAAGATGTCCCAACTAGGAGCCTTGTTTTTTAAAAGGGGGTGCAAAATTATGGCTCATCCCGAGCCACTTAGTCCTTCTCCAGAGATGGAGTCTTAGCTTTTGATAATTCCTTCAAGGTTCGTAGTGCCTTGTGTAGCGTCTCCACTTTGGTTCCTATCCCTTCCCCTTTAATTAGGTCTTGTGTTGTTTTAGTGGTTGAATCCCCTGTGACTATATCGACATCCTCGCTTCTTGCCTTATGCACGACCTACTGCAGTTCATTTCAATTATCACTCAATTTCATTGCCTCACCCTAGAGGTCTTCCCATTGCCTCTATTCTTCCCAAATTTGATCAATCTAGAGGCTAATTTGCTTCTTCTCTTGCACGATGTTCTACTTGTGTGCAAAACTCATCCCACCCATTCTTGGCCTAATCTATCATACTCTTTCTTCTACCTTTTGTATCTTATCGATTACTTATATTGTGCTTGGAGCTTCCAATAAATTGGTCCATAATTGAGACCCCTCTTCCTTCATATCTTGACATCGCTGCTCATAATTAAACAACTAGTATTGTTATCTGGCGTGTTGTGCCAAATCTTCGCTTTCTCTCTCCTCTAGTGGTGTTGGTGGATTCTACTGTGCCAGGGACTCTGTTGCTTGTGTTTTGAGGCCCTAGATGGCCTCACTAATTTTTTCAACCAATCCCTCATTTGGGACAATAACTTCAATAAGATCACTTATCACCTCCTTGTAAACCTGCTCTAGCAATGTGCACTCATTGTCTGCTCTTGACCTTTGTGCCCGTTGTAAGTGCTCTTGCACTCTTTCACTTGGCCCATTTCTTTGATATTCACCACTTCCTGGACTTGCAGTTCTTGCATGACGCTATGTTGCAGCTGATGTAAATTGTCCATAGTTTGTTGAGAAAGCACTAGATTGACTTGCACGGTAGTTGCTACGTGTTGGGACACCTCCTCACTAAGAATTCCACAGCCCTAGTGGATAAATGCAATACCTGCTTTCTTTCTAGTTGTGAAGAAAGTACCTACATCATCTTGAGTGGTTGGGGTTGAAATTTTAGTTGTGATCTCTACCACCAGTGCTAACGGAAGTGGCTCTAGTAGAGCTTGCCCAATGTTTATTGTACTTGTCCAACTTTTTCTTGGTGGCCTCTTCCATCTACTCACCGATTCTCTCAAAATCATTGTTCAATAACATTGTTTGAACTAGGGAAGCACACGTCACATTTTTCTTCTTTATAGCTCAAGTCATAGATGTGTTACCTCCACTACGCCTTAATATTCGTTTTCTCCCTAATGGTACTTCTTTTGGTTTTACTGGTTGTTCCCCTTCTTGTTCCTGCTTGGGAATGAGAGGGGAGTGAACCTCCTACTACAGTTGATCTGACTGTGACCCCTTTGTTTCTTGGTTTCTCAATGTTTCCTCTATCTCTGGTTTTGTGCCCATAGGAACCTTTTCAATTGTGTCCCAATTGTCCACAATGTCTCGAACCTCCTGCACTATGAGCATGTAGTTTGTTCATAACCATCGGCAATGATCAGTCCTACGCGGTTGAATCCAAGTATAGTGTGTTTTGGCCTTGAACATTGCAATGCCTTTGAATTTGACCACCACTTCCTCAGTAAGGCATGATGTCCAATGTTATACAACATATCCCTATACAAGTATAACATAATAATGTTGCCCAATTTCCTATCTAGATCATTGGAGGCCCATAGGTTCTAGAAGTGAGCGACTTCTATGGGTCGTGATGGATTCTCCATCGACTAAAATGCTTCTGGGAGTTCCCATGCTACTAGAAAAATCAGTATCAAAATCCAAGTGTAGCGGAATTTCGTACTACTTTCTTTCACATCCAGATAGTCTTGTTGGAACTGGCTCAATACATAAGGTTGCTAGTTCAGTTGTTCTCCTTTTGTGCACTTTCTTGTTGCGATAATGGTTCCAATTGCTACTTCATCCTTCTAGAACTTCCGCAACACTTTACAGGCTAGTGCCTGTGTAGCTAATTTGGTAGCCCTATCATTGATGTGGGAAACTTTATAGCCTCTACCTCCCCTAGGCGTGCCAAATTGTTTCGTCACATGATGACCAAAGTTGAGGCCTTTATTTTCAATCAATGGTTTCAAATATTCTCCCTCAATGGGAAAGCCGATAATAGTATGAATTAGGTCATGGGTCAGTTCTACTGGCTTGTCAAACCATAGGTAGCATCTGTGTACATAGGTCAATAGACATTTAACATTTGCATTAACCTTAGTTCCTCTCCCAAAGCGTGAATAGTAAACATATTGAGTTTTCCACCCGGTTCTAGGTTGCAAGCCCACTTTTGTGGCTCCACTTTGATCACCCTGGGTTCAACTTTGTCCATGCGCTAAATATAATCTCACGAGTTTGGAAATTTTGTTGGATCATGTTAGGCCCCTATACAACTAGTGTAACCCCTTATTGTTATTAGTACAACCCCCTTATTATATTGTTGTACCCATGTAGTCCCCATATTTTTATTATTGTGCCCTTACATTATTATTGTTATGTCGGCTCTGATTATATTATGACCCCTTGGACTCCTATATATAGAAAGGAGGTCTTGTCGTTTGTATCATCCAAGAATTGTTCATTTGTGTAATCTAAAGGAGGTTTCCCCCTCGAAGAGGCTTATTTCTAAGGCGTTCATATATCTTTTCTATCTTTTTGAGCTGCTTTCATAAAATTTGGTATCAGAGCTTTGGATTCTAGGGTTTCGCTGCTCCAAATAGGTCATCATGGAATTTTTGCTATAACTTTTTTCTGCGATATTTCAAAAAAAAAAAAAAAACGCTGAACCTCAAGTTCGAATTTCATAGCTTTTCCTTTATTTGCAGAGATATTATCTAAGGAAGTTGGCCTTTTTGTAGACTCCTGAATTACATTCCAAACAGGTGACCTTGGGAAAATCGTCATAACTTTTGTTTCGAGCATCAGATTGTAATTTTGTAAGAAGTTACAGAAAGAGGATGGATTGTAGTTTCCTGTGTATATTTTTCAGACACTAAGGTCAAAACAGTGACACGTAGCACTTCATACAAGTTCGCTCTTCTAGAAAGGTCTATAATCAGGTCATCTTGGGATATTGTGCATAACTCTGCCTTGGAGAATCTAAATTCAATTAGACTGGTGGCATTGGAAAGAGGAGACAGAGGGCTACCGCAGGTCGCAATTTTAGAACTGGAAGAGCCGAATTTACAGAGTTATAGACATTTCAGTATCGAGCTCCTAAAATCAAGAAAAGGCGATATGAGGAAGTTTGATGGCAAGGATCCCGTAAATTGGATATGATAGATGGAGAAATATTTGATCTACATGGTATACCACTATTATAAAAGGTATGCATTGCATCTTCATATTTAGAACCGGATCAATTTTTATGGTATAAAGGGCTTTGTTCTAGTAAAAAACTTGTTACATGGTCAATTTTCACGGAGGAAATGATAGCATATTATGAGGATACAAAGAGAAACACATTCTTTAGCCAATTGATAAATCTAAAACAAAAGTGTTCAATGGCAAAGCACATTGAGGACTTTCAAAAATTGAATATAAGGGTAATGATATTCCAGAGAAGCAAAGGATTGATGTCTTCATAGGTACTTTAAAGGATAACATTCAACATGAGGTTCGTCTTTGGGAACCTAATTCATTGGAGAAGGCATTTAGGTGGGCAAGAAAAATTGAAAGCGAAATTATGGAAACAAGGAATCC
>APFE031008376.1:49542-67352 GCA_000404065.3 Pinus taeda | reverse complement strand
AGCAAGGGATGAATGGAAGAAGGACAAAGAAGTGTGGCCACTCATTCAAAAGTTGCAGAATATCCCAATTCAAACAATATTTCCAGAACTTGAAGAGGAAGGAAAATCATATTGGAACCTGGAGCAGTCACAGAAACAATAACCCAACAGCTACGAAATCGATCAATTTCAGAGTATCTCATCAAGTGGAAGAACTTACCCACTGAAGATTCCACATGGGAGGACAATAATTTTATACAGAAGCATCAAGAAGTATTCAAGCGTTGAGGACAACACTTTTTGAAGGGGAGGGGCATGTTAGGCCCCTATAATACTAGTGTAACCCCTTATTGTTATTAGTACAACCCCCTTATTATAATTTTGTACCCATGTAGTCCCCATATTGTTATTATTGTGCG
This sequence comes from Pinus taeda, assembly GCA_000404065.3. Lineage (NCBI taxonomy): Eukaryota > Viridiplantae > Streptophyta > Pinopsida > Pinales > Pinaceae > Pinus > Pinus taeda. The sequence continues at coordinate 66,954 of APFE031008376.1, read as the reverse complement.
CCATAGAAGCCCACTATTGTTCTTATTGTGCCCTTACATTATTATTGTTATGTCGGCTCTGATTATATTATGACCCCTTAGACTCCTAATATATAGAAAGGAGGTCTTGTCATTTGTATCATCCAAGAATTGTTCATTTGTGTAATGTAAAGGAGGTTGCCCCCTCGAAGAGGCTTATTTCTAAGACGTTCATATATCTTTTCTATCTTTTTGAGCTGGTTTCGTAACAGATCATGGATATCATGGCTAGTAAATCTCATTTTCTCAATATGACCTCTCATTTTCCCTTCACTTTGAACACCAGGTGATAAGGGCAACATCCCCAACAAATATTTTGCATTGTAGGGTATTTTAGTAGGCAGGGTTGTACCCTTCCATTGTGGGACATATTGGGGTTATTCTATATAACCTGGTCCCGCTGATGGTCCGATCATTTTGTTTCTTGACCCCGCACCAGTATATTCTGGGGATGTCTTTGGCTCCTCTACTTTTGGTGATCCATTTCCACCCTGGGACTCTTCAACCTTGGACCTCCATGGGAGCATAGGTCATTTCGTTCATTGTCTTTTCTCTCTTGTTGATACTGTCTCCTCACCCTTTATTTTTCAGTGGCTACTCTCAGTTCCAACACCCCAATTTCTGATCCTTAGCCCTCTATTGTATTTACTCACTTGGCTATTGTCTGTGGTTCACAACCTTGCTTTGACTCTTATTTCACAAAACTCCCCAAATGTATAGATGGGATTCAAAGCTTGTCCTCATAATTACTCCATTTCTTACCATCACTTCACTGCAACGACACAATCCTAGGAAATTCACCACTTACCTTATATCTTCGCATCATGGGTGAGTTGTAAAAGCATAAGTCCCAATCATTACTATGCCTTGATGATGAGGATTTCCTTAATGATCATTACCCTCCCTTGGTAATGACATGTGGGTCTTATCACTTACCTTTGACACCTATTCTCCTGGGTTCTATACCATAAACGTCCCTCCTAGTCTTTTTCTGACCTTATCGTTGTTCATCTAGTTGCCATCCATTGTTGATTGGATATGCCCCAAACACTGTGCATTGCACATCCTAACACTGATACTACATAGAACTTCCCTGGTGTAGAGTGTTCCAATGAATCACACAGTGTGTTTATTCTGCGACAAACCGTAAGCTTCTACTACCAATAACAAACAGTTAACTATTACAAACTTACTCTAACAATCATTTACAACTCAAGTTAAGAAATGTAGATAAAATATTGTATTTATGTACAAATGTAGAATTCCCCCTTTCCTCTTATACATGGCATACAGGAGTTCAGTTTTCCTTATATAGCTTCAACCAGCTCCCATTGACAAATCCTTCTCGTCGAGTACTGTCCAGGTTTTCTAGCTACACAACCCCTACATCAGTCATTTGTTTGATCACATACAATCCCAATCAATGCATTTGAAATTTTCCTATTTGCTTCAAAAATTTGTTGTCATATAACAACACTAGGTCTCTAGGTTGAAATGTATTTTGTTTAATTCTCTTGTCATACCATGCTTTCTCTCTTTCTTTTTACACATCCTGATGGAACCTAGCTACTGCGTAGTCTTCCTCTAACTATAGTAGCTCTTGCAATATCTACTCCACTGCACCAAGTTCTTCCAGCTTCATAGTTGTCGCAATGCGTAGACTGGCTACCAAAAATTCCTACCCATATACTAACCAGAAGGGCATATGTTCGCTCAACTTCTTGCACGTGGTCCTATATGCCCATGGGATCATTAGTATCTTCTAATCTTAATCATCATGTTGCACATTACACACATTATTGAATGTAGTCTCTAAGATCTTATTAAAGGCTTTCATGGTACCATTAGCTTGGGGATGGTGAGAAGTAATCTTCTGATAGTAAATATGGAACTCCTTTGTCAACGCTATGATAGCCTTGTTCATAAGATGAGTGTCTTAGTCACTCATCAGGATCGATATATAACCAAATATGGTCACCACATTTTCAAACAAAAAATGTACAATTGCCTCTATGTTGTAGTCCTTGATTGGTGTGACTTCTGCCCAACGCGTCAAATAATGAGTAGCAGTAATGATGTACAACATGTTAGTCCTTCTTGCACGTGAGTTGATTAGGCCTACAAAGTCAATTTCCCATTTATAAAACAAATATAGGGTGAGCTGGGGAACCAAGGACATATCATCTCCTCTGGATGGCTTCCCTACTCGCTGGCATATGTCACAGACATTACAGAGTTCTTTACAATTTCCATGTAAGGTAGGCCACCAAAGTCTTGTGTGCAAGATCTTCTATGTTGTGGTGTTTCCCTCATAAAGTCCTCCAACGACACCTATTGTGCCTCATTAAGTATCATTTCTCATGTTCTAGCACACATCTACATAATATCCTATTTGCGCCTAGTTTATACAAACAACTTGCAATGAGTTGGTAATCTAACACTTTTAATACTAGTTGCTTCCTCTTTGCAATGATATGCCCATTTTGTGCCATCCCTATACTCAAAAACCTTGCAATGTCTACAAAAAGATTAGCTGCCATAGCCATAACAAAAATTTGCACATCTCGCAAATTGCCTTTTAGGTTCTGTGCATCCTCACCTATGGCTATGCACAATAAGTGATCAGACCCTGCATTTTATTTTCCTGGCTTGACCATCACTTGAAAATGGTACTCTTGAAAATACATTAACCACTTACAAATCCCCCCCAACTTGGGCTTGTTGACGAGGTACTTCAGCGCAGAGTGGTCCATATACAATTTGAACTTGTTACCCAACAAATAGTGTCTAAAATTTTGGAGGGAATACACCATCACAAGAACCTCTCTCTCTATTGTGGTGTAGTTCTTCTATGATATGGAAAACTACCTACTGGCAAAGGAGATGGGATGATCTATTTCTCCCTCCCTTGGCTGTTCTAAAAGCGCTCCTGGTGAAATCGAGGAAGCATCAACTTGCACATGGAATTCTTTTTACCAATATGAGAATACCAAAATCATATGTCACAAGCTTCTATTTCAAGGTGTTCATAGCTTGCTAACACTCCTCGCTCTAGAGGAACCTTGTCTCCTTCTTCAAAAGCTTCTCCATTGGGGAAATGATATGTGTGTATTCTTTAATAAACTCCTGGTAGTAACATGTATGCCCTAGGATAGACCACATTCATGTGACCAATTTAGGTAGTGGTAGAGACACTATAACTGCAATCTTGGTTGGATCTACCATCAAGGCTTGTTTGCACACCACATGTCCTGATAAAATTCCAAAAGGTAAGAAAAATATGCACTTTTTGATATTTAGTGAAATCTACAGTTGTCTACACCTATCTAGGATCAACCATATAAATTCATTGCGTCTTTTCAAAAGATTGAACATAGTTCGGTCGTCCAAATAAATCTCCAGGAACTTGTGGACAAATTCTCTAAAAGTTGTGACCATTATGCGTGAGAAGATAGTCGGTGCATTCTTCAACCTGAATGGCATGACAATATATTGAAAACACCCCCATTCTATTGTGAATGTGGTCTTGTGTATATATTGCTTTGTAATCTTCACGTGGAGATATCCTGAACTTCCATCGGTGAATTAATAGGCTTCCTTTCCACCCATGTTCTCCAGTATCTCATCAATAAATAGTCAGAAAGGGATCATGCATGCTAGTATCATTCAACTTTCAAAGGTCCACACAAATTCTTATTTCTCTTATCTTCTTATTTTGGACCACCATGGGACTGATCCACTTTGATTCTTCCACGGGCTTAATGGTTCCTACTTTCAACATTTTGTCAAGTTCACTTTTAACCTTCAACTTGTATATCAAATTCAACCAATAGGGCCCTTGCTTTATTGGTTTCACATTGGGCTTTAATGGGATTCTCATTTCGCCTAGCTCTCCAACTATTCCTTTCATTTCCTCAAATGTGTTGGGTAACAAATTCTGATATTCTCGCAACAAATCAATGATCTTCCCTACTGTCTTGTCATCCCAGTAGCCTCTTATGACTGCCATTTTTGGATTATCCTTTGTCCTGATATTTACCTTCTTCGTTTTTATCGATTGCATGTAATCAACTGACTGTAATTCTAGTCCACTAACTACACTCTCCCCTTCAACTTCAGGAATCTGTATATTCCTGGGGTTTTCACCATCCTCTCCCATCTCTGCTACATTATAGCACCCCATGAAATCCTACACTTTTTGGGAATGCTTATGTTCAGGACATATAGGTATGCTTCTCAGCACTGTTGGCTCCTCTATTGTGAATATCTTCTACCGTAGTACCTCCAAGGCCTTATCAAGTGCCAACTCCTCTGCTTGAAAGCTAAAAGTAGCTTTGGAACTTTGTGGCATCTCATCCCATTCCACTGTTCCTTTGTAGACCTCCAACTCAATATACCAATTCATGGGGATAGTGTCAAGTGTATACACAAATTAGTGTACCCATTCCTTCTACGGTACACACCCTTAGGTCCATACTGCAACACACTATTTACGGTGAGTTCTTGGGCATCCCATCATGGTATATTTATCCATAGGGACTCCTAAATTGGTTCCAAACCAAATGCACAACAAATGTAAATATTTTGCCCATCCCTCGATCTAACCTTTGTGTGTAATCCACCACCTAGATGGGGCTACACATAACAAAACATCCAACGTGGAAACACTCAGTCTCTCTGGTATATGGTCTTCATATTCCTGCATAAAAAATGTTAGTTATGAATTGATCTAATTAAGAATATTATATTGTTGTGCTAAGATCCTTCTTAGATTAGAAACAAAATGTTTTTCATGTGCTTAAGGATTCATGAGTTTTGCAAGTGTAAAATGAATTTTTATGTTAATTTTATGAGCAATTTTAACATAATTAAGAGACTAAACATCAGCATAAAAATGTATAGAACATCACCAAAAACACATCACAACATGAACATGATGAAGGAGTTCACCCCTCCTGGGCTACGTCTCCTTGGTCCAGCTTCCAATGGCCTGGGCCTCTCTATTATCCTCAAATGTGTAAAAATGTGTGTTTACAATGCTCAAATGCTTCTAAAACCCACTCCAATGAGTCTAGCATGTCCAAAAATGGCTACCTAGCCTCTTTTTACATCCATTTTGGTCGAAAAATGGAGAAGTTATGACCTCTCCTAGTTTTCCCACTATTCACTCTACATTTTCCCCAAGATCCGGCATCATCCTACAATTTTGCCTACCAAGTGCTCTAACTGAGCAACATTTTAGTAAAAAATTGGGTGAAAATGTCAGAACTTTAAAATGTCCTCTAACGCTTAAGTTCCAAAAAATTTGGCCATGTGCCAAGGGGCGGCCAACGGCCCACCCCTGCCAGCCGGGCCCCCCACTCCACCTTCCACATTTTTGTTCACAAGGCTAGTTTTTTGTTGCGACTATCGACGACATTTATAGTTTTGGGGTCATGGTTAGCCCCTAACCATGGTTCGTGGACCGAGGTCGGGGGTTAACCATAGTCCCATCCCCCTAACTCACAAACCATACAATTTTAGTTATATGCACCTCCCCCAAGTAACACCATGCGAGCACAATGGTAAGTGGTTTTTTTGTGCTATAGGAGGTTGCGAGGTCGAGCTTGGCCTCTACCCTATCCGCCATAATAAATTTTGCATTAACATGAGGAGGACAAGTTGCGGCCTCAAGCTTAGCCACGTGTCACCTCCTCATTGGCCCAAATAAAAGACATGTGACCAAAGGAATGATGTCACTGAGCCTAAGAATATTCCAAAGAATATGATGAAGGAATATACCAAGAATATTCCTTTCGTTGACTAGGTTATACAGATGCCTAGTTAGCATCCATGTTATCACCTGCAAAAATTTTCATGTTTGACAAAGTGAACAAATCGCATTTCTAGGAGCATACGGTGTCTATTTCACGCAAAATGAGTTGAGTTGGATTCAGGATGACGAGCACTATTCAGTCGTTCAGGTTCTACACCATTATAACGACTTTGATTTTTGAGCATAATTTTGAGCACCTGATCATTCCTCCCCATTGGAAGCCTTTTGTACCCAAAAATATCACTTTTAGTTGTTCAACAGGTGAGGGTACAATTCCCTCACCTTTCCAATCTCTATCCATTTTTCTTTTGAAGGATTTTTTCCCTTGAGCCCCACTCGAAGATAATCGGCAGTTCCCCTTTTTGATGTCCTTGTTCTTCTCTAATGTATAGTGTCTTGCTGAAGCTCATCAAGGAATTATGGCGAAAAGTATTCAATAGATGTAATTTTAACATTCTCTCGATCTTCAATGAAAGGAGGCTCATACAACCTTTAATTCTCAACATTAACAACAACATAAATTTTCATATATGAAGGCAAATCCAACTTGAAGGCGTTGTTACCATTCTTTTCCAAAATTATGAATGGACCATATCTAATTGGTTTTAGCTTTTTACCTTCTCCTTGGAGCCTCTCTTTGCTAATGTGAAGCCAAAATTCATCACTGACTTGGAACTTGTGATCTACACAATGCTTGTCGTGCCTTGCTTTGTACTTGCCTTGGCTCTTTTCAAGTTGTTCTTGAACTTTTTGGTGTACCAATTGGATTTGTTCAATGAACTTTCTTGCTTTGTCTATGTCGCCATGACCATCAATAGCAACATCTTTACCAAAAATGAAATCCAAAGGAGATTCAGGCAAGTATCTGAAACATGCCTCAAATGGCGATGTTTCAGTTGAAGAATGCTTGGCCCGATTGTAAGCATGTTGAATATAGTGCAAATGTTCATCCCACAACTTAAGATGTTTGCTACAATACCCACGAAGAAGATGTATCATTGTTTTGTTTACCACCTCTGTTTGACCATCCGTTTGTGGATGAAAATTTGTACTCTTTTTCAGTTTGGTGTCCATGAATCCCCACAAGCTTGACCAAAACATCCCAACAAAGCGAGAATCTCGATCACTAACAATGGATGTGGGCAATCCAAAATGCACCCATACATTCTAAAAGAATAACTGAGTAGTTTTTTCAGTTGTAACTTCCTTTTTACATGGCATCAAAATACACATTTTTCTGAACCTATCCACAACTACATACACATAATCATGACCTCTTTTTGACAATGGAAGACCTCCTACAAAATCCATAGAAACACTCTCCCACGGTCGTGAAGGAACGGTAAGTGGTGTGTACAATCCTAACTTCATATTGCTAGGCTTACTGATTGCACATAATGAACATCCTTTAATAAAACGTGACACACTTTCAAGCATATGATGCCAATAACAATACCTATGTAGATGTGCCACCATCTTACTTACACCAAAATGACCAACAATAAGAGAAGTATGCTCCTCCCTTATGATGTTAAATCTTTCTCCCTGTGGAATACAAAGCTTTCCAAGATGGTACAACAAGTTATCATGCAAATGATAATCCAATTCCTTGACTCAAGCTTGCATAAACATCTTGAAATTCATTGTCTAATGCATATTGCTCAATATAAATTTCATGCAAAATAGAATTATGCTTGAGTAAAGTAGTTGCACTAACAATAGGCCTAGAAAGCATATCAAAAACTTTATTGTAGATACCTTTCTTATACCTGATTACCAAGTGGAATTGTTGAAGAAAACCCATCCATTGGAAGTGCCTTGAATGTTTCAACTTTGATTGAGATTGCAAGTATTGCAATGGTTGATGATCAATGTGAATGATTGTTTCCTTACCCATCAAGTAGTGTTTCCAATTTTTCACACTTTTCACCAATGCATACAATTCCTTGTCATATGTAGGATAGTTAATCAATGCACCATTAAAAGTTTCTGAAAGAAAACAAATAGGCTTACCATGTTGCATGAGGACCGCACCCATGGCGTAGTCACTAGTATCAGTTTGAATCTCAAATGACTGTCTCAAGTCCGGAAGTGCAAGTACTGGAGTTGAACTGATCTTTTCCTTCAATGCATCAAAGGCCTTTTGTTGTTTGCCTCCCCACTGAAAAACCTTTTTCACACTTGTCAATGCATACAAAGGAGCTGATATGGAAGAAAAATTAGCAATGAACTTCATCCAATATTGGGATGCTCCCAAAAAACTCCTTGCCTCAGTAACTATCTTTGGCCTTGGCCAATTCAAAATGACATCAACCTTGGAGGGATCTATTTTCAACTCACCTCCTCCAACAATATGACCCAAGTAAATTAAAGAAGTTTTTCCAAACTCACACTTTGACATCTTAAGATACAATTGTTCTTTTTTCAAGACATCGGGTACTTTTCTTACATGCATGACATGTTCATCACGAGATTTACTAAAAATTAAGATGTCATATAAGTATACTATAACAAACTCATCAAGGAATTACCTCAACATATCATTCATCACACACATGAATGTAGCAAGAGCATTACATAAACCAAAAGGCATAACTAGCCATTCAAACCAACCTTGTTTTTTTTTTAATGTTGTCTTTCAAATGTCTCCTTCAGCTATTCTAATTTGATGGTAGCCACTCCTTAAGTCCAACTTAGTAAAATACTTTTCATCTTTCAATTGATCAAGTAAATCATCTATTCTAGGTAGTGGGTAAGGATTCTTAACTGTAATTTTGTTCAATGCACGGAATTCCACACACATGCGCAATGTTCCATCCTTCTTTGGCACCAAGACAATAGGTGAACCACATGGCGAGGAAGATCGCCTGATGATCCATTTATCCAACAACTCTTGAATTTGCTTATGAATTTCTACACTTTCCATCACTGACATCCTGTACGTGCCAATGTTAGGAAGAGGACAATCTTGTTGCAAATGTATCTCATGTTGGATTCCTCTCTTGGGAGGTAATCCCTTTGGTTCCTAAAACATCTCATCATATTGGTTAACTACATCAACCAATTCAGATTTCAATTTTGAATCATAGCCTTTAAAAGCTTCATTATCAACATCACTCTTGGGTTTGATCATTAGAAGCACAAAATTCTTTCTTGAATTCACTAGTCTTTTCATCTGCCCTACATTAACAAGTGAAAGATTTAGTTTCTTTCCATGATCTCTCACAATATATTCTACTCCATCTTTGAACAAATGATATTTTTTCTCATGTCTATGGAAGATAGATTTTCTATCATAGAGGTACGAGCTACCCAAAACTATGCGACATATGTCTAATGGCACAACATCAAGCTCCACTTCATCTATGAAATTTGTAGTAATGGCGAATCTCAGTTTACACTTTCTAGTAACATGAAATTTTGCATTGTCACACACATCCAAGTGGATATGGTTTATGGTGTGGAATGGTTTCCAAGTTTAAACTTTTGACAATGTTTTCAGAGATAAGATTGGATTGAGAGACACTGTCGAAAAGTTTATCAATCATGTTATGTTTTGAGATCACCCTTATGTGAAAAAATTCTATCCTCCTCTTTTCATTTGTAGTTTCATTTTGTGAATTTGAAGAACTAGTGCTAGCAATGGATTCTTTTCCTGTTATACCCATGGATGTAATTTTAGTTTCATCACCCAAATCGGATCCCGAATCTTGTTGAGTGGTTTCAATTGTCTTTTATTTTCCCTTGTTGTTGAATTTTTTTGGTTTCATTTTGGGATGAAGCTTCCATCAATGAGCTTCATCGTGACTCTCTTTGGAACAATGTTTGCATGTTAATTTCTCTACTTCTTTTTTGATATATGCATTTTTCTTTCCCTTCCCTTTGAAACCCTTTTCTTTTCCTTTACTCTTAAATGGCTTTTTACTATCTTCTTCTAGAGTGTTTTCCCCTCTTGCCTCAAGATGAGTGGCTTGAACACACACATCATCTAGATTATTGGGATTAAACATTAAGATAGTATGCCTAAGGTAACTGTGTAAAACCCCTATGTACTTCAGCAACGTGTCTTGTGATTGCAAATCTACACCTAACATTAAAGACCTTTTGAATTCTTGGGTGTAATATTGCACATTTTGACCTTTAAGTTGTCTAAAGTTCTACCAATTTATGATGGCTTTCAGCATATAAGCTAGAGGGCATAATTGTCTTTTGATTGTAACAATGAAATCAATCCAATAAATTGAGATCTTATCGTGTTTTTTTATCTCCTCTTGTGTCTTTGATTCCCACCATACTAGTGATGCACCCTCCATTCTCAAGGAATCTAACTGAATATTTATGTCATCCTCTTGAAGGTTTTGAATTCTGTGATAGATCTCCAATTGATGAATCCAATTATCAAGCTTCTCTGCATTCACTTCACCATTATACATGGGCAGTTCAAATTTAACATCAAGCTTTAAAAAGGGTCATTTACCAGTTCCTTTTGAAGTATGTTGATGAGTATGAGTAAGGGTTGTGTTAGTGGAAGAGGGTGAAGATGCTTGTGAAGAAGAAGATGAAGAAGATTGTGGAGAGATTGGAGGTTTGTCTCCATTTCCATTACATCCTCTTGAAGAACCTTCTTTTTTGAGAGGTTTGGAACTTTCACCTTGCAGCCTGGTATTCCTCTCTTCATAGAGGACCTTCACCATATATGTCATATCAAAGAAAGCCTTCCTGAAGACCTTCTCATCTTTTGTCATGTTTGTAGGTTCTCCTTCATGATACATTCTCTTTGGAGTCTCAACTACAACTTGAGGAAGAACTGATGTTGGATCTTGTGGCAACCTTTCCCTCCTTCCCCTTGACCCAACTTCAAGGCTTCCTACCAACTTCCCTTCTCCTCTTTTGAGTTTTAACCTTGTAAGCATGACATAAACTTGCAAATAATTAAATCCTTCTTACACAAAGAAAACCTAGTGCTCTGATACCAAAATTATCTGATTAATAATATCAGATTGTTGTGCTAAGATCCTCCTCAGATTGAAAACAAAATGATTTTCATGTGCCTAAGGATTCATGAGTTTTGCAATTGTAAAATGATTTTTATGTTAATTTTATGAGAAATTTTAACATAAATAAGAGACTAAACAACAACATAAAAATGTATAGAACATCACCAAAAACACATCACAACAGGAACACGATGAAGGAGTTCGTCCCTCCTGGGCTACGTCTCCCAGGTCCAACTTCCAATGGATTGGGCCTCTCTATTATGCTCAAAAGTATAAAAATATCTGTTTACAATGCTCAAATGGTTCTGAAACCTGCTCCAATGAGTCAAGAATGTCCAAAAATCCCTACCTAGCCTCTTTTTGCATCCAATTTGGTTGAAAACTGGAGAAGTTATGACCTCTCCTAGTTTTCCCACTATTCGCTCAACATTTTCCCCAAGGTCTGGCATCATCCTACAAATTTGCTCTTCAAATTCTCTAACTAAGCGACATTTTCTTTGAAAATTGGGTGAAATTGTTGGAACTTTAAAACATCCTCTAATTCTTAAGTTCTGAAAACTTAAGTCACGTGGGGCGGGGGGGTACCACATGCCTGAGGGCTAAGTCCAACGGCCTGCCCTTGCCAGCCGGGCCCCCCACTCCACCTTCCACATTTCTGTTCACATGGTTGGTTTGTTGTTATGACAATCAGCAACAGTTATAGTTTTGGGGTCATGATTAGCCCCTAACCATGATCCATGGACTGGGGTTGGGGGTAACCACAGTCCCATCCCCCCAACTCGCAAACCATACAACTTTAATTATATGCACCTCCCCCATATGGTTAAGTAACACCGTGTGGGCCAATGGTAAGTGGTTTGTCTGTACAATGGGAGGTCGTGGGGTTGAGCTCGGCCTCTACCATGTCTGCTGTAGCAAATTTTGCATTAACATGAGGAGGAAAAGTGGCGACCTTGGGCTTAGCCATGTGTCACCTCTTCATTGGCCCGAATCAAAAATACGTGACCAATAGGATGATGCCACTGAGCCTGAGAATATTCCAAAGAATATGCTGAAGGAATATACCATAAGAATATATCAAGAATATTCATTTTTCTAACTGGGTTGTACGGATGCCCAGTCAGCATCCCTGACAGCACCTGCAAAAAATTTACCTGTTTGACAAAGTGAACAAATCGCGTTTCTGGGAACATATGGTATCTGTTTTGTGTGAAACAAGTTGCGTCGGATTCAAGATGATGAGCACTACAGGGTCGTTCAGGTTCCACAACATTATGATGACTTTGATTTTTGAGCATAATTTTGAGACCCTGATCATGAATCCATCATAGTGTGGTGGGCTATGCACTTATGTTCCTATCCAACACACTTCCTTGGTGAGGTGCACACATCTTCTGGTTCTCTCTTCGTGCAACCTGCTTTTCCATTCTCTAGATCCACCTCTGAGTTAGAGGTGCATGATCCCACACTATGCCAACTCAACATTCTATTAGCAATATGATTCATGTAATCCTCCCTGTATGCTATCACATTATAAATATTATCTAGCTCCTCTCGGCTTAGCTTCCCCCCTAATAGGCTCAATGTACCGGTCTCCTTCCCTCGTGTCCAAAGGTGCTACTACCCAAACTTCCCCTCCCTTGAATTTCATGTGCCTCTTCTTCAGATTGATAATTATTTGATTATCAAATGCCCAATCAATCCCCAAGAGAGCAGGGTATGGATCAATGTCATCCACGATTTCGATGACCTCAAAATTAACAGTCCTTCTAACTCCATCGATATCTATCAGCACACCCATTAATATACCAATCAGAAAGATGAGATATTGATTGGATAACCTCAACTAGATATGAGACCACATCAACTTTGGTCTCCCCATCATCTGCCACATGCTCTTCAGCAAAATATTCACAATTCATTCCAAATCTAATATGATATTGTTCATCTCATAGTCTCCCACTTGAGCACCAAATCTAAATTCTTTGCTTGTTCTTTTCCTTCACGCCACCTAGTTTACTACACACGGTGAATCTCACACAACAACCACCTCAATCTCCTTGGTGCATAGTTCAACCATTCTCTTAAATTTATGCAATGCCCATTCATTACATACTAGTTCAAGGAAACTTTGCAATAAATTCTGAATTGGGTTTACCTCCATTTCGGGCTCTCTACAAGTAGTGTCATCGTACATTACTAATATTGAAACTTCTTGAAGTCCCTCTATTGTATCCCATTATGCAATAACCATTTCCCTATGTGCTTCTTTGTAATTCACCTTCTCCTTGGCTGGATCAAACTTTGGATGAGGTTCGGTAGCCTTCCTATCCCAATGCGGTTGTTGAATCCCATGCCTTGCAACATCATCTCCCGTCTTGATTCCTCCTCATGCCATTGCTCCAACTCATGGTTGAGCTCTATAGGTCTTGACCACTACCATTTGTACATTCAACCCCTTCTTCGGCCATATGGTAATCAATTGTAGACAATTTTCAATTGCATGATCTAGCACCCTACAATAGGTATACATGCAATAGGAGTTAGGGAAATCCTATGCGAGGTGTTTTTGTTATCCACAAATATAACAAATAATCAGTCCCAACCTCTCTTGAATCCACCTCTTCTTGTCGTTGATCCTCCAAGACCTCCAACTGTCATTCCTTGTCCTCGACCAGGCTTATTATATGGACTCGTTTTATTATACCCCTTTTGATTAAAACCTATTGTCATAGCTTTATTTCCCTCTGGTCCTTGTACCTGAAATAAATCAAAATTGTTCTCGTGCATCAACTCTAGTGCGCGGAAATGTTGGATATCATGTCCCACTGACTTGTATAAATCACAAAAGACATTCCACGTAGACGCCTCATATTTCTTCATCATTGCACAATTATGTGGGGTATGGCTCCACACTCGACAAACTTATCACCACAATCCTCTACCCTACATGAACAGATTAGTTGCGCCTATTGCCATATAATTTGTCAACAATTTACACTCATTTCTATGGTGACCTTTTGTCTTGTAGATGATGTACCACACCTCCTCTCATTTCTATTTTTCCTTAGTTAAATCCTGCAATTAGACGGTCAACACAACAAGCTAGGATTTCACTTACGCTAATTGTTTTTCCTGTTCCATGTTGGAGAGACTTCCAACTTCAATGCAATCACCAATTCTTTTAATAGTGAAATGATTTTTTGATGTTTCAAAGGAACTCTAATGTGAAAAAGTATTCTAATAATGAACCACTATTTGTGTTGTGCATATAGAATGTCGAAGTTCAACCTATCCTTCAGGATCTTAAATCTTTGGTCGAAATACTAGATAGATTTACTTGGACCTTGCTTAATCTCTTTCAGCTTTGTAATGCATTAATATTCTGAATTCGGCTTCTGAAACTCCCTATCAGAGTCTTCTTGATGTCATTCAACAACATGATCTGTCCAGTTGGATTTGTGCTCTTGTACTTAATATACTGGGTTAATGCATAGTCCCTAAAGGTAACCTCCAACTATGCAATCTTAGTTGCCTCGAACTGGACTTGCTTTGTTGTCCAAACAACTTCAGAAATGAACAATTGTTGTTTTAGATCCTCGTTCCCAACACCATGGAATGTAGGCATCCTCAGATCTACTCCTTCCATTGTGTTCTACGTAGTGATTCCTAACGAAGGGCTTCCAAACGAACCTATTGCACCACCAGATGAATGTACACTATTCTATGCAACATATTGAACTGGAATAATTTACGACACTTCCCTTACTGCCTGACCAATTCCACTACTACTGCTACCTCCACCCCATTGACTATGATTTCCCTCTACAATATTTGTCACAATATGTTGAGTGCTTACCTCAATATTCATAGAAGCGCATAGGGTCATGGGCTCAACCCCAAGCATGGTATAATTCAGCGGACCAAGATTCATGAACTTCATACTCCATAGGCTAAGTTTTTTTTATTCATCCTCCTCCACTTTTGTGCGTGGTGTATCAAACTGCATTCCCTCAAAAATCTAGTCATCTGTGTTGCTTCTCGTCCTCTGGTGGCCTTTTCTTGCCCCTCTCCCCGAGATTTTAATTACAACCGGCATTGACGCTAACCGACCTCCTCCCACATCACTCCATCGAAACCTCTGTCCACTCCTTAGTATGCCACCCTCCAAATTATCTATCTCCATTTTATCTCTTCATCTTCACGTCTATAGTTCTTAATCACTATCTGCATCCATCACAATTTTTCCAGCTATTTCTCCACTCCCTTCTCCTCACACCACCTCCTAATGCTCCCCCAAGTTCCCCTTAGTGTGCAAACAATTTATCCAGTCATAATATCAGATTCCATGGGCAAGGTTTCATAGTCACGCATCAACATCTTGACTTATACGGTTAGTGACCGAATGAATCTCTCTTGTGGACCCTACAGGAATTTCTTTTGCGTCGTATTGTGTGATAATATAGCTTCTATCACAAACTTGATAGCATCCTTCCAAAACTCTTTCAAACCAAAAAACCACAGCAATGCAAACATTATTACTTACTGCTTGTTGCTAACTCACTTCCTCTGTACTCCATTTCCTTGGTCCATCATAGCGATAAAGTAGGTTCTTATCCATCGAATTTTGAATCTACTCTATCAAGGTGATCAAGAATTCTATGAATAATATGTCTTTAAGATCAGCGAAAACATACTTTGCAGCCAATCTTCAATGCTAGTCCTTCGATCCTTTTTCTCGCCAGCTGCAAATTCATGTTGCTTCTACTTAAACCACTGGGCGATTTCTTATTTCGTTGGATTCCATGGTCTCCAAATTTTGTTACCAAGTAATCTCGACATGCAATGATCCTGATCAGAACAAAAAAATCATTTTTTTGGCGTGGGGTTTAAATAAACCTGGGTTTGGTGTGCAATTTCATTCAACAAATCTTCTTAGCACTGACCCTTTGGTATCACCCACAAAGTGGATGACGCCTCACCCAAGATACCATGGGGGACTGCTAGAACCAGGTTTCCATAAAGATAGAATTGTTGTGTGCGACAGTGATTGCCTAACTCACTTATGTGAAAGTCATGTTATCTAACACAACTGAGGTATAATAGCCATGCTAAGCTCCTATGTCATGCAATATTTTACAGAACTCTATTCTAATTGTTTGATTGGTTATTCGATGTCCATAATGTTAACACGACAGGAACACGATAGTCATGCCAGCCTCTCATGTTACGCAAGTCATTATAGAATTCTATGTCAATACTACCTAGCTTCAAATGATAGTAATAATAAAACAATACACACATTAATGAGAAAATATAGGGGGAAATCCTTTAATTCTCCATTAATTCATGACAAAAAAGTCTACAAGGCGCTACAACAGAGAGCCTTTCAAACTAGCTCACTATCCTAGCATGGTAAAGTATAACACATTACATTCTTCTACATCGCAAAGTATTAGTGCCTCAGTATATTATCCACCTAAGATGAGATTCGATACATAGACTCCATACTCTAGTGCACTAAATAAACATCCACTAACATACAAAACTAACAATGGAGTAACAATAAATTGAATAGCATAAAATACACTGGAAAAACACATCATTGCCAATTGGTGATTCTCAAACTCGCTAACCAATCTTGAACTAGAGGAGTCAAGTATTCTTATCATCCCTCATCAGTTCCACTATCGTCATGCCTCTGATCCTCATCCAGTTAAGCCAATCTCCATGTTAGCTTAATGGGCCTGATATTTTCTAACAACCTTCCCTAACTGTCCCATGCTCTCCAAATGACAGCTGGTCCTGGTTAAAAATATCTTATAATAGTCTTTCCTCCACTCTGCCAACTTGCATCTTCCTGCAAATATCTCCCAAGTCCCTCATCATGATGATCCTTCCCACCTTCCTCGAATGCCTTTAGATATTATTTTCCAAGATATTCCTTGCACACGTCCTCGCCTAATTAGCACTATGCTAAACTGCGCACAATACCTTTCTGTGTTGCATCTTCCTATTGTGTGCCATCCTCTCTACTGCGCACTAGTTTGCCTACTTGCACGCCATTTTCCTATGCACGCGGTTTCTCATACTGCTACAAAATGTCAAAAAAATGGACCTCCAACAATATTTATAATGGTCTGTAGTTTAAAGCATGCATGATAGCCCAAGCCAACCATGTCGAGCTTATTTGGTGTTGTGATTACAAACATTTCCTCCTCATTAAGGTCATTCAACGATCAAGGGTTTGACCTCTTAGTGGTGGTCACTCCATGCACGGTGATAATATTCTTCTCTCTAAGGCTTTGTTTCGTTATTGTTTCTCATCATATAGTATGTTAACCTTTGGTTTTTGTAACGAATAAAATATATAAATAATATAAATATAATGTAAATGATAATAATCATAATTAATTATTAGTTAAGTAGTAATTGGGTTGAAGAGGCATGTCTAATAAGACACGACTCTTCATGAAGAGACACTTGCGTGATATATAAGCAAGCTGCTTGTTCTCATTGTAAACCAATCATTCTTATTCTTATTCATATATTTAATATAATATTTATATCCTTAATGGATAT
>APFE031008376.1:27390-48284 GCA_000404065.3 Pinus taeda | reverse complement strand
TGGAATCTCTAAGAAATGAACAAAAACAATTCCAAAGAGATATAAAACAAGAAATCACAATACTTAAGCAACAATACGGTGGACTTGTGGATATGCATTACAAAGAAATAATGGAAAAAGACGAAGAAATTTCTCGTCTCAAGGACCACGTTGAAAAATTACTAGCACAAGTAAAAAAGACTAAAGTCTCAAAGAAAGAACTCAAGCAGCATTTATCAGAACAAGAAGAGGAAAATTTGCGTTTAAAGAACCTTAATAAAAATTTATTAGAACAAATCAGAGATCTAAAAGATGAAAAACTTAAAATTCAAAAATTGAAAATAAGGTTGATGAATCAAAAACCAAAGAACTTTTACATCTGAGAAACCATAATCAAAGTCTACTCAATCAAACTAAGAAACTTAAGGAAGATAAGAAAGCATTAAAAGATAAGTTGGAACAAGTTACTCCAGAAGAAGTATCGAAATATCTAGTCACAACAGTTCAATTTGAAAATAAGGGAATGAATACCGATCCAGTGAATATGACAATTCAAGAAGACAAGTCAGTTGAAGAAATGACACGTAGATGTTGCAGTTCAGAGAATGGACATCCCAAGTGAATGTTCCATAACCAATTCAACAACATCTTCGCCAGAAGAAAATCTAAAAACTTTATATCGGCATTCGAATCATGACAATAGACAAATCAACCAAGCTGTGTATCAGGACCATTCAAACCGTAGACAACAAATTAATGTTTCAGAGAATAATGACGTAACATCAATTCCGTCTTATGCTGACAAGTCGTTACAAAATTCCAGTGATCAGAATACTATACAGAAGATTAATCTAGGATGGTCTGATCCCTTCTCAGTGCAACAATTCTGTTTGTCACTCAGAAGATCATATCGACTTGTATTGACGAAGATGACTGTTCCAAGACAGAAAGACGTTCGAAGCCGAAAAGGAGATCAAGCGTTTTTTCATCGACAAGCTTTGAGGACAAAGCTCTTTGAGGAAGGAGGCAATGTAACGAATAAAATATATAAATAATATAAATATAATGTAAATGATAATAATCATAATTAGTTATTAATTAAGTAGTAATTGGGTTGAAGAGGCATGTCTAATAAGACATGACTCTTCATGAAGAGACACTTGTGTGATATATAAGCAAGCTGCTTGTTCTCATTGTAAACCAATCATTCTTATTCTTATTCATATATTTAATATAATATTTATATCCTTAATGGATATCTTGATATTCCAAGTCTTTTGGAGTAATTAAGGCAAGGAGAATTGCAAGAGAATGTGTTGAAGAAAATACTGAAATATCAGTGTATCACAGACATGGAAGTATGCTAAGGAGCATGGTGTAAAGAGAAGGTTGTTGTGTGGAAAAGGTGGAATCATGGTGGACTCTGTATTCCTACTTAGTAGGTGGAGATGTTGTGTATTGTGATACCTCTTGTGGCGTTTCATAGGTGGAGACCTTGAGGGTGGACACTAGATTCTCATAGAACCTAATAGAGGGAGGCATGGTGTGCTTTGAATTCCTACGGAGTGGTTGGTGGAGGCACTATGGATTTTAGATCCATGTAGTGTGAATTGGGTGGAGACACCATGGGATTTGGACTCCTATAGAGACTTTTGGGTGGAGCACTATGTGCTCTAGATTCACTAAGTGTTTGATTAGGTAGAGACATTGTGTTCTCTAGACTCTTGGGTATCACGGAGAGGAACTGTGTGCTCTGGATTCCTATGTGATCTGGTTGACTTGTATTGGTGTAAATTCCCTTGAGCACTTAACTCCTCAGTCTCTAAATCAGGCTTGGGGGTGGTCTGCTGCAAGAAAGGTTGCAATGTAGTTGGCATATGGTTGGGTGGAGAGTTAAAGTCCCTCATTCAATTTCCAATCATCTAAGTTAATCTTATAAGTATATCTACATGTATATATTTGATGCACTGTGAATAATGAAAGATATTGTTGTGTGTTATGGCAATGCATGTATTACAACTGTTTATGGAGGAATGTGATATTCATGGTTGTATATGATGAGATGCTATTTATATGTCCTCATGGTTGTGAGGGGTTGGGAGGCCCCTATGCTTACTAATATTTTACTGAGTTACAAAGTTGTTTACATGGTTGAATAAATTCTTGATACACATAGTTAACTTTTATAGTGCGTGGAATTCCATTGTTTGGCATGGCCATAAAAATTCACTTATTAATACTGTTAAATGTCTTTATTTTGTGATATATGTTTCATCGGTAGATCTAATGGAGTATGTTTGGGATAACTTGTGTGGTTAATTGATGGGAATGAGATTTTTGGGGTTAATCAAAATCCCTTTCCCTAAAAATATCAATCTTGAGGCTTGTGGGTTATGGCCCACTAAGCCTTATCGGAAGTGTTTCTTAGGCTTTTAGCCTTTAAACCATGGACTTACATAGACTCGACTCCATATAACATATTGGGCTTTTATAACATATCGAGAGCTTAGCACATAAGCGTTCAAGCCTTAAAACCCCGATCCATACATATATCGGAATACACGAGAAACACATATAAATCTCGCTCCAAACATATGTTGGTTGCTCGAATTGTTTATTGATTAAACAGACGAGTACCACATTAAATTGTCAACCCGGGAAAGTCCTTTTGTTTCAAAGGTGACCTCGTACTATATGCACTCAATTCTAAAAGCATTAAAGGCTGTAGTATAAACAGATCTACTTCCTATCAAACCCTTACTCTGTGTTACAACAGTTATAAGCTATTGCAGAGATGAAATGAAATTAATTAATGGTAATAAATCTGCAGAAAGAAATGATGGCTGTTTGTAACAGAGGACCAGGACCCTGTCCTCAGAATAAGGATGTTCAGTACCTGCCTCTGTGACCAGTTTGCCAATACACACTGAAAATCCTAATCACCGGTGACACACTCACACAGCGCCAATCAATCAAGGCAAAAGAGTATCAGCAAAAAGGAAATATCGGAAGCAAGACTAGAAATGTACAGAAATCACACACACTTAACAGAAAAGAAATGGGTGAATCTTGTGAAGAAGGTGGGCCCTGTCCCTCTCACAAGATTCCCCTGAACACAGATGCTAAGTTAAAATGCTCAGAACAGTGCTTTATTCATCTGCCAAAAGGTCCAATTACAATAAAAATTCAGACTTGCTCTGCACTACAACACTTCCGTTATAACTCGCTAGTTTTCAACTTTAGATGTCTCCTCTTTATAGAGGAGACATCTATTACAATAGATTGTCATTATTCATTCAGTTTGATTCTTATGTACGAAAATAGGAAATCAATTCCTGTTACAGCATGCTGTTACAACAGTGTATATCTTTGTCACCCTTCGTTTAGTCGGATCCTTCTGCTGTTGCAAAACTGGTAGTCTTCGTCTATCTCCTTGAGGTCCTTGTACTATCTTTGGCTATTCCGTTGTTTTCGATTTGATAAATCTTAATTGTTCCTTGAAGTTCTCATGCTGTTCCTGGTGTTCCAGCATCTGCGACTAAGTTTTGCTGATCGTGCTATATCAGCATTTGCCAAGTATAGTTCTGCCAGCTTCAGATGGTTACTGCCCTGCTTGACAATTGTTGTTTCATCCTTTGCAAATCAAGACTTTACCCGCTTTAATCAGTTGTTGTTTCTGGTGTTACAGCAACTGCACAGTTGTTGTTTCTGGTGTTACAGCAACTGCACAGTTGTTGTTTCTAGTGTTACAGCAACTGCACAGTTGTTGTTTCTAGTGTTGCAGCAACTGTGAATTATAATTCTGCGGACTTTGAACAATTCCAACAATTGTCAACGACTTAGTTAACTTCCAAATATTAATTATAAAGATAACATGAATATGTGTTGAATAATTAAACATATAGCAAATGAGGAGAGTTACTTCATACCTTGGAATGATGAGGTCAAAATGTTATCAAAGGTTTCAACTTATGGACTAAAAAGGGTAACATCATGACAAAATATAAGGTCAAAAGTAGACAATATGGAGTCCTAACATCCCCCCCAACTGAAAGGGTTGCATGTCCTCATGCAACGTTTACTCTGAATCTGAGTCGGAGTACTGGGATGAACAGTGTAAGTTGCTGATATAGTAGCTAAAGAAGGTTTTATCAGACCTGCTTCTGAATCCATGGACACTCTGTAATTGCTGCCATACTGCCACCTCCTCCTTTTTGGTTAGTTTGTAATGAGCCTTATATTGCTGACCAGGTAACCACAAGAGAGGGAAATGAAAATGGTAACCAATCCACCTCTCAGCACACTGTTCCATACATTTGACATAATAAGGTATGCGTGAAATTGCTACCTGAAGATTGAGGGGATTGTAAGGATGATATTCCTGTCTCTCTTTGGGACAATGTTCCCAAAATAACTTATTTGCTTCGATGGCCAATGCCCTTTTTGTTTTTACATAATGTTGGCAGTCCTGCAAAACTGCTGCCTGTAGTTTCCTCATATGATCAACCAACTCTGGATTACTTAGATTTTTTTGATGCTGTGCAATGAAGGTGGATGCATTATGTGGTTCATTTCGAATCCAGAGAAGGCAGTTCTGCTCATTATGCGTTGTTGACATATAGGCATTTTTCCAAGTAAGTTGATTGGCTAGAAAAGAGATGAAGGCTCTTATTTGGATATCACCAACAATAGGGAGTATATTCATCACTCTATCTTCAGGCATGGCCTCATTGTGAAGATAGAGTTCACAGAGCAAGTTTTGATCATTATTTGGTGCTTCTATGAATGTTTCAATAAATTGATCAGGTGTATCAACTTGGTAGGATCTTCCATCTCTAATTGCCTTTATTTGCAAGAACGCCAACCGTTCTCTCAAGAATACTGCATAATTGAAAGAGGGTTTTCTTGTAGCCAGTACCCTCTGGACCAGATCGAAGACGCGGGACAGCCTAGCTTTTACTTCCTTATTTTCTTTATGTTAAGCTCGAGACTGTTCAAGTGCATCCCAATTTCTGTATGCATAGCTGAACCAAACTGACTTTTGCTGTTGGAATGCCTTCCCTTGTGAAAGCTCATATTCTGTTCTCCATGTGTCCTTTAGTTGTTGAAAACTAGAGGTCTTTGTGTGAGCATCGCTGACACAGGGAGGTTCAGTCTGTGCATAGGCATCAGAAAAGGATTTATGCTCTGTAGTAGTTTGGGTGGCCCGCGGTGGTTCTATGTCTTTCTCCACAACTCTTGAAAAACCTGTTGGTTCTTGTGTGACAGCAGGTTGCTCCATTTCTTCTTTTACAATTCTTAGAAAACTTGTTGGTTCTTGTGTAACAGCAGGTTGTTCTATTTCTTCTCCTGCAACTCCTGCTGGTTCTTGTGTAACAGCAGGTTGTTCTGTTTCTCCTGCTGGTTCTTGTGTAGCAGCAGGTTGTTCTGTTTCTCCTGTTGGTTCTTTGTAGCAGCAGGTTGTTCTGTTTTGATTACAACAGCAGGTTGTTCTATTTTGATTACAACAGCAGAGGGCTGTGGATTAGCTTCGGTAATTGGAACCTGGACTATCTTATATCCCACTTGAGTGTACAGCTCACTGCACGTATACTCATTGTATTGACTCTTTTATGTTACAGACGCTACCCGTGCTAAGATGTGGAGATTATATTCATTCTGATAGGCTTCCTTAACCATTATTATCTCCTGTTGATAATCCTTAATTTGAGATTTTAGAAACTCAATTTCTTCTTGCAGGGAGGCTATGGTAGGCGGAGCTTGTGTATCTGCAGGTTCTAACGGAGGAAGGGATTGTTGTTCCGCATCTACTTGGTCGTTTGCATCCCCAACAGGTGGTTCTTGTGTGTCACCTGTTGGGTCAGTGGCTGGTTCTTGTGTAACAGCCACTTGCCTAATATCACCTTGGGTGTCTACTTTAGATTTTTCGGAAGCTGGTTCTTGTGTAACAACTGCCTCAGAAAATAATGTCACAAAACTGTCAACGCTCTGCATCTTAGCCCCAGAGGGTGAGGAAAGGGACTTCTCAGGGATGGTTGGAATACGGGGTGTTAGGGTGATGGGTGGAGAACTGGGGATCACAGGGCTAGTGGGTTTAACTGATACAGTCGACCGTGTTCGCTGCCTCCGTAAGGAGGCAGGAAAATCAGTAATTTTTCTTTTTCGGCCACTTTCCTTCAGACTAGGGGAACTATCGGGAATAGTAGCTGCTTTAACCGAAGCCCTGGTTCTTCTCCTTTTTGGTGGAGTTTCAGTTTTCTGCTACTTTTTTCTTTTAAGAAGAATGATGGGGGTGTTATCATCAGAGTCATCAGTGGAAATATGAAGCATGGGGGTAGATGGTTGAGCTTCATTGGGGGATGGGGTCCTCTGTAGGGATGTTTCTGCTGCTAATTGCTGGGGAATTTCCTGGGGTATTTGCTCTGGTTGTTGGGGAATTTCCTGGGGTATTTGCTCTGGTTGTTGGGGAATTTCCTGGGGTATTCACTCTGGTTGTTGGGGAATTTCCTCTTCCTGCTGAGGATCTTCTTCTATTTGCTAGGGAGAATTAATGAGGGGGGTGGATGATTTAGAGCAAAGCCTCTATTTATTAGGAGTTGTGCTAAACGATGGTGTTTCAGGGAAAGGAGCGGATGCTTTGCTTTTCCAGTATAACGTGACATATTTTTTAGACAACCCAATAGATAATAAGGCATGTTTATCAATTGACCATGCCTCAAATGGTTTAACAAAACGAAGTCGTGTTGGTAAATTACCTGGTAACGACCTTCGCAAGTCAAATACTGCTTGACAAACTCCGCGACCTTTGGCCATGGTGGAGGCAATGACTAAAGTGCGACCCCTCTGCCTTTGGCTTCCACGTGCTCGCTTGGTAGGAAAAAGCCTTGCTACGCATTCAGAATAAGATGTTTCCTACTAAACCAGCGTGTACCATTGGTCGGTAACCCGGAAACTTGGGCTACGTCTTCCTCTGTTACTGGAATCTGTACTCCCTGGACCGTAGAAAATCCTTCTCTTAAGTTGCATGAAAACTCCAACACTTGCTGTGTGCTGAAATCTGGGAGTCTTCTAAAGTAGTCTACCCATCCTGCTTGCAGGAAAATTTGGTAAACCTCGGGGTAGATTTCTAGTAGCGCTGTTGTGCCAAGTTCATATGTGATCAGATTTCCCCCCATAGCTGCTAATCCAGCGAAAATACACAATGCAGGACCTAGTTACCAAGTTTGAGACAGATTAAACCGTTACAAATGAGGATATGCCACGATGACGTGAGTTTTAGATATTACCGCGAGGAGTAAGGGTGGCGGTGATTGACGTGTTATGCAATAATTACAATATTTTGGTAATCCCCCCAAATCTACGGCTGAATGATCTGATTGGTAGTACAATGATTTCGGCAGTCGTATCAACATCTCCACATTAACTATAATTTAATATTCACACTTAAACATGCGTACCTTTACTTTTACCTTTAGTCGCACGCTAAAAGTCTTATCTTGTCTTTTGCTGGATTAATCATAATTTCAACGGGTTTACAAGCGTGAAAATACAAGCGATTTGACAGGAAGTAGTAGTGACGAAGTGTAATTATCAGTGCATGGCTGGTTCCTTTAGTGAAGCATAATATGTTCCATCAGGATGATAGTTCATTAAGTACTGAAACTGGTCTTACAGCATTGAAAAGTGATGTTGCCGGAACATGAGCTAGTGCTCCAGCCGCGGGAAGTGATGTTGCGGCAACGGAGAAATGGTGTCGCAGCGACGGAAAGTGGTGTTGCAGCAACGGGGAGTGGTGTTGCAGCAACGGGAAGTGGTGTTGCAGCAACGGGAAGTGGTGTTGCAACAACGGGAAGTGGTGTTGCAGCAACGGGAAATGGTGTTGCAGCAACGGGAAGTGGTGTTGCAGCAACAGGAAGTGGTGTTGCAACAACAGGAAATGGTGTTGCAGCAACGGGACATAATGAAAAACTTGATTTATGGTCCGAAAAACGTTTCCAAGCTGCAAAGTGATTCTTTTGGAACTTTTATTCTCAGCCATCCTCCGAAAATAAGATCCGCAAAACAATTAATTGTAACATGGCAACCCTTGGCAGGGATTATTAGTTTAAGAAATCTAATCTAAAAAATAAATAAATAAACAAAAATTTAAGTGCCTTGAGGGGCAGCAGGTTCCCCCAAAAAAACATAATGTAAGTCTGCCATGCAGGTAGCTTTGAAATCCTCTTTAGAAACAGGCCGTTGATACGGACGGAGTCGATACCCATTTACTAATAACGATGTTCTATTATCATCAATCGTTAAGAGTCTGACTGTTCCGTTTGGAAAAACAGCATCTATTTCATAAGGTCCTAGCCGCCTCGTTCTTAATTTACCTTGGAAATTCTCGAAACGGGAGTCGTACAGTAAAGCCCAGTTACCTTTCTGGAACTGCTTCTGCTTAATAGTTTTGTCGTGCCATCTGGTTCTTTGTTGCTGGATCATGGTTGTTTGATGGATGGCATCCAATCTTTTCTCGTCTAGTTCCTGAAGCTGCTGCAACCTGGTTGTCTGTGCATCAGTCAAATCAAGGTTAACAGCTAAAGCAGTTCTTAAAGTTTTGATTTCAAACTCCAGAGGGAAAACAACATTTTTACCAAAAACTAATTCATAGGGTGAAAATCCCGTGGTATTCCTCCAAGTGTTTCTATAAGCCCATAGTGCTTCAGGCAACTTTTGAAACCAGTCCCTCCTGTTTTCCTTTATTGTTTTTGTCAAAATAGCTTCTATGACTTTGTTGGTGCTTTCCACCTGCCCATTTGACTGGAGGTGGTAAGGTGTGGTCATTTTATGCTTAATATGGTATTTCTGCAATGTGTCTTTGAAGCCATGAGAGTTAAAAGGAGGTCCTCCATCAGTGACTAGTTCCCTAGGCAGTCCAAACCTAACGAAGATTTCTTCAAATAAAAATGTTAATATTGATTCTTCATTAGCTTTGAGGAGTGCCTGAGCTTCTACCCACTTAGACATTAATCCGTGCATAATAGTATGTAAACTTTTTGATTGGACGGAGGATTAATGGGACCTATAAAATCTAGTGCCCATCTTTCAAATGGTTCAAGAATTACGTGGGGATTGAGTGGCATTTCATCCCTGTGATTAGGTTGGCCCATTCTTTGACAGCTATCGCCGGCCTTGACATATTTCTTTGCATCCTTGAATATTGAGGGCTAGTAATATCCCATCCTGAGAACCTTGTGTGCTGTTCTTTTGTCTGCGAAATGTCCTCCACAAGGACCATCGTGGCAGGCTTTGAATACATCATAAATTTTATCTTCGCTAATGCATCTCCGGATCTCCTGATCGAGTCCTGTGTGAAACAGACAACCTCTTATCCAGCTGTACCTATCGCTCTGCTGAATAATTTTCCTTTTTTCTCTATGCGATAGGTGTGATGGTAATTTTCCTGCAACTAAGTAGTTGGCAATGTCTGCATACCAAGGTGAGTGAGTAGATACTGCAAATAAATACTCATCAGGAAAAGAATCATCTACTGGAATATTTTCATTAGTTTTTAACTGAGAAAGGAAATCAAAAACTACATTTTCTTTTCCTGGTCGATCTACAATTGTGATATCAAATTCTTGTAATAACAGTAACCATTAGTAGCTCGAGCATTTGTACTGATTGTTTCATTAGTATTAATGGCGAGTGTCGTATGCCCAAAAGTAGTATAACCAGTAATGTAATGCGAATTTTTGATGCATAAATAACTGCTCGGAATTCTTTCTCAGTACTGTATAATTTAGTTCTGCGGGAGGTCATGTTTTTTACTAATAATATAATGGCATTGGGAAGATGTTTCTTCCTGTCCCGGACAACTCCAAGGCAGTGTCTGAGGCATCAGAGGATATATGAAAGGGGAGTGCCCAATCAGGTCCTCTCAAAATGGGAGCTGTAGACAACTGATGTTTAAGTTCATCGAATGCTTTTTCACAATCATCAGTCCACTTAAATTCAAAATTTTTCGTTAGTAACACAAATAGACGAGAAGCTATTTTAGAAAAATTCTTGATAAATCTTCTATAATATCCGGCATGTCCTAAGAAAATTCTCACATCAGTTTGGGCTTTGGGGATAGGGAGGGTCTGAATTACCTGTATTTTAGCTGGATCGACTTGAATTCCTAAAAATGAAACGAAGTGACCCAATACAATACCTTGATTCATCATCATATGGCATTTTTCAGTACTTAAAGCAAGATGTGCTTCTATACATCGCTTAACTACTTTTTCAAGGTTCTGTAGAGCATCCTCAAAGGTTGTTCCATAAGGAGTAAAGTCATCCATGAATATTTCTAAGGAATCATTTATCATATCAGAAAAAATCCCTATCACTGCTCTTTGAAATGTTGCTGGGGCATTACATAGCCCAAATGGAAGAACCCTATAGGCAAAGGTCCCCCATGGGCTAGTAAAAGTGGTTTTGTCCTGATCCTGGGGTGCAATCTTTATTTGATTATATCCGTTAAATCCATCCAAAAAGGAAAAGAATTTCTTACCTGCCAATTTATCTAATACCTGATCAATGAATGGTAAAGGGAAATGGTCTTTCTGGGTGGCCTTATTTAGGGCTCTATAGTCCACACATACTTGCCATTTCCCATTTTTCTTGGGCACAATTACTAGTGGAGAAACCCATTCACTATCAGATATGGGGTATATAAATCCTGCATTCAACAATTTTTGAAGTTCTTCTTTTACTATTTCCCTTAAATTGGGATTCATTCGTCGTTGGGGTTGACAGACTGGGCGTGATCCTTCTTTAATATAAATGCGGTGGGTGCATAGTTCAGGAGAAATCCCCTTCATATCTGTATAATCCCATGCGAATGCCTCTTTATTTTCACGGAGTAGCTTCATTAACTGTTGTTTTTTATCGTCTGTTAGATTAGGATTTATATTTAATGTTTTACCTGGCTCGATTTCTACTGTTATGCTTTTGGAGGGGCTGCCAGCTAATGTCTGAGGTAGATTTTCAGTTTCAAGGTTGTTCTGGGATTCAGATTCCAAGATTGCAGTGAAGTGATTGTGTATTTCTGGACTGACCGAAGAAGGTTCAGAAATAAAGTTGCTGATTAATTCATCTTCGGTTGAGTCTTTGAAAGTTAAAGCTTTTCCGACAGTTAAAATAGGTTGGGTTTCCTCATCCTCATAATCTAACCATACTGAATTGTCATTATTAATCATGGGTGTGGCATGAGGATAAAGAGTCAGCTGTTTGGTTTCCTACCCATTAGATATTGTCATTGATCCAGACCTATAGCTGATGAAAGCATCTGCTGTAGCCAGCCAAGGTCTTTCTAGAATCAGTGGATGACCCCCCAACTTTGTTTTAGTTTGTAACACAACAAAGTCGGCTGGGTAATTCCAAGATTCTATGGAAATTACCAGGTCTTCAATGACTCCTTCGGGTTTAATTGTAGAGCGGTCAGCCAGCTCTAGGATGGTTGAGGTTTCCCTAATTAAATGTTTCAACTGCAGTAATTGTGCTGTTTCAAGTGTCATAATGTTTATTGCAGCACCTAGATCTACTAGAACTTTAGAGACAAAGGTTTTACCAACCTGGACTGTTACTGTAGGGTAACCAGGGTCACCATATTTTACAGGGGGGTCTTTTTATGTCATCAAAGCAGTCAGTTCTCCCATTACATGAACTCAGAGGGGTTCCTTAGCTTTTCTTCTAGGCTTTTTAATACAGATATCCCTAACAGTTCTAGCATAAATAGGAACATCTCTTAGTGCTTGCAATAGCGGAATTTTGACATATAAATTCTGTAATTGTCCTAAAAGGTAAAAAGCAGGTGGCTCAAATGTTTTAGTAAGAGCTAGTTGTTCAGGGAAGGGTGGCTCTGCTGTTTGCACAGTCTTGTTAGAAGATGATTCAACCGTTTCAGCATTGTTGTTAGATGACTTTTCTTTTCTAGTTTCCTCTTTTTCAGAGTCAGTAATGTCATCAACAATGGGTTCAACTATCCTCCCGGAACGTAAATGGATATCATTACATTGCATAGGGGAGACAGGTTGACTTTGAATATCAATTACCTGCAGAGCTTTATTATTGTTCGGGTTGGGGTTAGGTTGTACAGGCAATTGGGGTCTGATTGACTGGTTATTCTGTGGAGCGTTAGATGGTAAGGAAAGAGATTGTTGGTGTTGAGGAAATGGAATCTGTTGGGTTGTCCAGTTTGGGTTCCATTGATTGAAATAAGGTTGTTGAAGAGTCCAAGGATTCCACATAGTATGGTCGGTAAAAGGAGGATTTGGTTGCTGCATAGTTGGAAATTGCATTGGATTAAAGGGTGGGTATTGCATTTAATTCATGGGTGGGTAATTTGTTTGAAAAGGAGAGTGATTATTCCAACGAATAAATGATGTGTTAGAATTCATACCTTGTCTTTGTGGTTGCCATTGTCTCCTTTGTGTCATCAGGTACACTGCTTCAGCTTCTTCTTCATTTGATTGCAGTGCTGCCTTTATTCGTGGCAAAGAAGGGCATTGCTGAGTCTCATGATCCTTTTCACAAATGGTACAAATTGGTACCCTATCCAATGGGAATTCCCTCAGTGGGTGCTTCCCTTTGCATTTGGAACATAAAATAGCCAGAGTAGCTTCTGCTTCTGCCTGCTTCTTTTTAACCTGCAGAGCATCAATTTGTGAAGCAAAAGAGCTTAACATTTCAGTTTTAAATTCTTCAAGAAAATTACCTATTTCGGCTAGTGTTGCTCCTCCACTTGCTGATTTCTGGACTCTTGAGTATATACTGTCCCTGCTTTTAGATCTGCTTGTTGCTCCTCTGGAACATTTCATGCAAAGGTTAATAATCTCATCAGATGGTTCTTTGGAGATATCCCCTTTTCCAAGCATATTTAGCATATCCAGGCAGTCATCTCGTACTCCTTTTAGCAGTATTGTCTTCAGAATATCCTTACTCATAGTCGGATGATCTGATCGCTGCAGATTATACTGCAGTCTCTCTACAAAGTCCTCCAGATTCTCGTCCTCTTTCTGGACCATTTTAAACAATTCTTCGTTCCTTTCTCTTGTTCGACAGTAATCCTGATATTTAGTCAGAAAACTTTCTTTCATCTGAACCCATGTAGTGATTACCTGAGCCCCTAAGCTCATAAATCATCTTAACGCGTTCCCTTTCAGTGTTGCTGGAAACAATTTTAACTTATGAGCAGGAGTTACATAATCATAACTCCTACACAGTATATCAAATTCAAAGAGGAACTCATCAGGATCTTCAGAGGATAACCCATGAAAATTAGGCAATGTTGCAGGTGGAATGTTCTTCATAGGGATTTTTCCTCTTGGGAGATCCCCAATAGGAAACTCCAGGGTGGAGAGTGAATTTTCCCCTCTTCCTTCTGCTCTGTTATCCTCCATTGTTCTTTTCCCTGAATCGCTTGCTCTGTCTTCAGTATCTTCTCTTTCTTCAGGTTCTTCTACTGGTTCCTCAACGTGCTCTGGTGTTTCTAGCTTCCTTTCAGGTCCTAGTACTTCCTCCGTCTGGTTATCTGTTTGGGAGGAATACTGGATCTGAGGTCTTCGGGAACTTGTTCTCTGGGATGTCTCGGCCTTTGAAATGATCTCGTCAATGAAAGTTTTTCTTCCTCCTCCTGTGCCCTTACCGCCTGTGAAGTTAGCTTTCTTGCATCCTCTCATGCACCTGTTATTATAAAGGAAAATCATTAATGTCTTTAAAATCTTTTAGTCGCCTTCCCTGGCAACGATGCCAAAATGTTGGCTGCTTGAATTGTTTATTGATTAAACAGTCGAGTACCACATTAAATTATCAACCCGGGAAAATCCTTTTGTTTCAAAGGTGACCTCGTACTATATGCACTTAATTGTAAAAGCATTAAAGGTTGCAGTATAAACAAATATACTTCTTATCAAACCCTTACTCT
Source organism: Pinus taeda (assembly GCA_000404065.3). Taxonomy (NCBI): domain Eukaryota; kingdom Viridiplantae; phylum Streptophyta; class Pinopsida; order Pinales; family Pinaceae; genus Pinus; species Pinus taeda. The sequence goes on along the minus strand of APFE031008376.1, from coordinate 34,354 downwards.
GTGTTACAACAGTTATAAGCTATTGCAAAGATGAAATGAAATTAATTAATGGTAACAAATCTGCAGAAAGAAATAATGGCCGTTTGTAACAGAGGACTAAGACCCTGTCCTCAGAATAAGGATGTTCAACACCTGCCTCTGTGACCAATTTTCCAATACACACTGAAAAATCCTAATCACCGGTGACACACTTCTCACAGCGCCAATCGATCAAGGAAACAGAGTATCAGCAAAAAGGAAATATCGGAAGCAAGGCTAAAGATGTACAGAAATCACACACACACTTAACAAAAAAGAAATGGGTGAATCTTGTGAAGAAGGTGGGCTCTGTCCCTCTCACAAGATTCCCCTGAACACAGATGCTAAGTTAAAATGCTCAGAACAATGCTTTATTCATCTGCCAAAAAGTCCAATTACAATAAAAGTTCAGACTTGCTCTGCACTACAATACTTCCGTTATAACTCGCTAGCTTTCAACTGTAGATGTCTCCTCTTTATAGAGGATACATCTATTACAATAGATTGTCATTATTCATTCAGTTTGATCCTTCTGTACAAAAATAGGAAATCAATTCCTGTTACAGCATACTGTTACAACAATGTATATCTTGTCGTCCTTTCTTTAGTCGGATCCTTCCACTGTTGCAAAACTGGTAGTCCTCGTCTATCTCCTTGGGGTCCTTGTACTATTCTTTGGTTGTTCCACTGTTGTTGTCGATTTGATAAATCTCAATTGTTCCTTGAAGTTCTCATGTTTTTCCTGGTGTTCCATCATTTGCGACTAAGTTTTGCTGATCGTGCTCTATCAGCATCTGCCAAGTATAGTCTGCCAGCTCTAGACGGTTACTGCATTGCTCGACAATTGCTGTTTCATCCTTTGCAAATTAAGATTTTACCTGCTTTAGTCAGTTGCTGTTTCTGGTGTTACATCAACTGCACAGTTGCTGTTTCTGGTGTTGCAACAACTGTGAATTACAATTCTGTGGACTTCGAACAGTTCCAATCAATTGTCAGCGACTTAGTCAATTTCCAAAGATTAATTGTAAAGATAACATGAATATGTGTTGAATAATTAAACATATAGCAAATGAGGAGAGTTACTTCATACCTTGGAATGATGAGGTCAAAATGTTATCAAGGGTTTCTACTTATGGGCTAAAAAGGGTAACATCATGACAAAATATGAGGTCAAAAGTAGACAATATGGAGTCCTAACAAATACCTCTTTTCGGAAATAGGTATTTGAAAAGCCTACTCCATGAAATCCATCTCCAGCACAATGTGAAGCTTAGTGTTATCCCTGCTGGCCTCTGCATCAGCCTACTGAGGCTTTGCGCAACCTCTCTGGCTCTGCGTAGTCTCTGTTGCTTCTATGTGGCTCTCTCTGGCTCTGCGTCTACCTCTCTCTACTTCTCCGCTAGTCTCTCAGCACTGTCCCTACCTCTCTGCCTCGTACTCACTGCCCCTCACTGCAACTGATCACTGATTCTATCTCTCTTAGCAAACCCCGCTCTAGAGAATAGAATGACTGATCACTCTGGTGTATTCTCCAAGTGACCCTCAAGCCTCCTCTGATACCATGTTGAAGTTTCTAAGTCTAACAGTTAGAAACCCTTCATGCACTTTACTGATTTATTCCTACCTACTTGTTCTATTAATTAACAAGTTATTTACCATGTAAATACTGAAAATAAATACAAGTGCATGGAGGGTTTATTTAGACTTAGGGACTCCTTAAAAAATATTAATTATTTTAATATCTCCCAAAATGTTTAGAATCTTCCCAAACCCTTTCTAGGTATTGGAGATCTCATGCGCCCTAACCTCTCTACCAAATTTCGTGGCTAGAGCACATCTGATGCTACCCCAAATCAACAGTTCACCCAACTCTTTGGCTACATCTTCTGGTCCAACTTCTAATGTTGGGCCTCTTCATTAAGTGCTCAAATTTGTGTTTGCATGGATTTATAGGACTTAGAATGTAAAAATTATGTCTCCAATGGATCCAAAACAATAAAAAACCCCCCCAGTTAGGCTCTTGTTGGGCTCAATTTGGCCAAAAAATGAGGTGATGATGTAGAGAAGTTTTTATGCTAACTGCTCTACAAACTGCACATACATGGTAACCATTGTACGAATCCACCTTTTCTGGAACTGCCAAGTGACAATTTAGGTTGGCGTCGGCGAGATTCGTGCCAAATTGTTTGCAATTTGTTGCCTCGTTTAAATTCCCAATGACCAATGTGAGTAGGAAATATTGGGCCACGTGCCCTCCTGTCCGCCGTTGGATCTGGGTTTGGTATAACTCCGCACCAATAGTTATAACTTCGCTCAACACCGTGGTTTGGTTATCATGTCATTGGGGTGTATTAGCCCTCCTCGAACTGTGGTAAGGTGATATGATACCGGGGCTTTGTGCTGGGGTTAAGCCCGAGCCCTCGGCTCCCCTGCCTATGGTCTCATGGTGTGGGGATGATTGGGGACCAAGGCTTAACCTCACCCTAACCTTGGCCTCGTCCCCCAAACGCCAACCTCAGAAACTTTAAAACAAAGTTTGAAACTATAGTGGTTAAGATCCACTGACAACGGAGCTGTAAGGCTTTATACTGTCACTCCATAGGTCTCGCATTCGATTCACCCGGAGGCTCGTTTGGCCATAATTTTTTTTTGCAAGCCCATTGGGAGGCCACATGGCTGCCCACCATTGGCGCATGTGGCTCCCATCCATTGGGTCAACAAACCACAAATTCTACTAATAAAAAACACAACAAATTTGACCAATGTGGTGAGGCCACTTGACATCTTACCATTGGCCCAAGAAACACAATCAACCCGCCCAGTCAATGTACCTACATCCAACCTTCAAATTTTTTTCGCTGTTTAGGAAAAGGATCAGAACATGATATCAGTTTTGAGCGATTCAAGTTGCGTTGGATTCAAGATGATGAGATCTATGTTTTGGTACCATATTTGAGCACTTTTGAACACTTTGAATTTTGATCACTTTATTGATTCCTTGGATCAACTAACAAGTCCTAACTAGAGTTTAGACCTACAAGTGTTTACACCAACCCTTGATGACATGAGGTATGTAATTTTGTTGGTGTTTTTGGGTTGACTTGATGCAAGTGGATGGGTGTCCTAGTTGAGGAAAATTTGAGGAGTCTGTTGGTAGCCAAGAGAAGGGGTTTCCTAAATGATTGGATGCCCTAACTAGGAGTAGATGCTATAATGAGGATTGTTCACTCGTGGTCTATTGGAGGGAAGTGTGAGAGTGAACCAAGTGTGGATGTGGATTTAGCATTTATGGCCGTTTGGAGGACAACATGATATTGTCCAAGTTGGAGCCCGATGTGCACCATCTTCATGGACCTAGGTGGTTGCTAGAGTGACAATGTTTGAGCTCAAGGGTTGACAAGCCAAAGGAGTAGCTAAGAATCCCTAGACTTCTGTGTGGAGGAAGACTTATAAAAAAATGATGGGAAGTCCTCCTAGCCCATCTTCATTGTGGTAGATGGACATATTGCAGTGATAGGTGGCAGCCCTCCATGCCCTATGTTGGTCTTCATTGGAGTAGTGCAGGAAAACCATAGTGGGTTAAAGTCCCTGAGTAGATGAGGAACAACAATGTAGGAAGATTGAGAGTTGTTCATAAGTGGTGCTGTGAACAACTCGAAAATAGTCTCGATGTGTTGTGCCCTTGATGGAATAAGGCACAACTAGTGAGTAGATTGATAGTCGAGGTTCAATGGCCAGATGGACTTGGAGCATTTATAGAGGCATGAGCTGCAGATTGGGAGCCAAAGGACCGGGTAGGTACAAGGTACAACCGAGGGGAGCTGTGAAGTCGACTATATCAGCGAGATGGTTAGTGTATTTTGTATGGGCAGATTGGTTGTCGAGGGACTGACAACAAACCCTAATTTTGTGTCTTGTATTAGTGAATGTATGAGGGCCATTATCTCTTGTACGGGAACCCTAAATTGTTTTATTATATGTTGATTAATATAACAAAGTTGGGTTAAAAATTGTAAAAATTTGTCCATATTTTGTGTACTAGTAGATTTATTACTTTTTATATTCCGTTGTGTAAAGTAATTTCGTTGTCATTCTTGATTAGGTAGCGTCAGAGATTTAAGATTATATCGCAGAAAAGATCGTGGAAAAACAACAAAATACAAACAGGGAGAGAGGCAACAAAGATGCTAGAAGAGAAGAAATAAAAGCTAATGAACATAGTTACCGATGAAATGGGAACTATTACCTTAAAATGGATACTCGGGCCCAAAGACCCCTAAAAAACATGAAAAAACAACCCAAAAATGAAAACAGTTTATGCTAGAATGATTTTTTTTTAGGATAAATTTTCAACATTTTTTTTAAATGGAAGTAAAAACCATTTTTTTTGAAAAATGGATGAAGAAAACACCCTTGAAAAAAATTTGTTTATTCTGGAATAACAAAAAAAAAATGGGGTTACAATTTCAACATTTTTTAGCAGTGGAGTTAAAAAGAAAATATCTGGACTTTGAAAAACTGTAAAATTCCAACAATTCTCGGACGTGATGTTAAAGATAAAATATCATGTCTCGAATCCTGATAATTCCAACTATTTCCATCCATGTTGTTAAAGATAAAATATCTTGACTTCAAAAAATCGTGAAATTGTATTTCTTTTTTCGACCATAGCATTAAAGATAAAATATATTGACTTAGAAAAACATTAACATCTTGACAACTTTTCAACCATGCAATTAAAACCACAGATTATGACTACAAAAAAAATATTAAGTTTTCAAAATATTTCATGCATGACATTATGGAAAAATTTTATGACTAATTTTTTTTTAAAATGAACACGTGAATGAAAGAGTTATTATACAAAGATTAATTTTTTTTAAAAGTTAAATGTATAACGATTTTAAAATCTTAGCCTAAGACAACTTGAGACATTGCAAAAAAAATTTAAAAATCGACTATCAAATTGACATGCAGTGTAAGTGAGCTCAACCCATTGTAATGAAAACTTAAAGACCAACCATGAAATTAATACATTGTGGGGCATACTCGATTCATTATAACGAAAAATTTAAAATCAACTATCAAATTGCACATAATGGGATCGAGTTGCTAGACAAGCATCGCCACGGACCAAATATATATATATATATATATGAAAACAAAAATTCAAATATTGAAAAAAAAAATTAAAAACACAAAAAATTCAGATATTGATTTAAAAATAAAAATAAAAATAATAACAAGTATAAAACATAAAAACATAACAAAAAATATATATATATAGAAATGCAAAAATTTAAATATTGAAAAAAAAACAATAATAAAAACACAAAAGACAAAAGAAAAACAAAAATTCAAATATTGAAAAAAAAATTAAAAATAAAAAATAATACCAAGTAATAAAATATAAAAAAAAACATGACAAAAAAAAATCAAATATAAAAAATATATAATAATGACATAAAAAAAACTATAAAATGTAAAAAAAAATTAACCATACCATGTAATTTAAAAAAACATTATGAGTAAAATAAGGTAAAAACCCCCCGGATGCGGGTGACAGGCAGGCGTAAATGGCGGGCTGGGCGGGGGGCGAGTCACATGGGCAGCTGTCAGCCCGGACAAGCCACCACACACCACCCGGACAGGCTAATAAATGCGCAGAGTAGCTCGCCTGAGGTGAAAGACTGCTCGGCCTCGAGCGAACTGACGCAGATGGTAACATTCTGGGGGAAGGCAGCCATGGATCAGGCGCCATTCAATGCGCAGACAGGACAGGGGTTCATGGCGCTACATAAGCACATTGTTCGCCCGCATAACACGCAGATACCTGAGCCAATTCAGAAGGTTGCAGAGCATATCATAGCAGAGGTTCAATTGACAGTTTACAGAATGTCTGGAGGACGCAGAGTAGGTTCGCGAAGCAGAGGCGGTTCAAGGGGCCGCCCGGCAACACAAAGGTTAGCAGCTTCACCTGATACCTATGGTGATATCCCGCATATCCCTGGCAGCAGCTCGCGTCGACCCATCAGGGACCCCCTGAATTGCGGGCATTCGGAACATCCGGCAATCAGATACCGCATTCCCTGCACCCTGGAAGACAACACGCTGATCGTGTCTATCACGGTTGAGCAATGCAGTGATCCTCGCGGGACTCGGGCAAGACAAACGATACCCAGCCTGGATGTGGAGGTGCCGAGGGTGGATTTTCGGCCACCTCTTCAGACAGAGGAAGCTGGCACTTCCACAATGCAGCCCGCCCAGGATGGTACTCAACCGATGCAGGCGGAAGACAAGAAGGATCAACAGTTTGCGAAGGAAGACGAGCCGTATGAAACAGATGATGATTGACAACGCAGTCTCGACTCTTCGCCCTCCCGGTGCTCTGTCCATCTTCTCTCTGTTCATCATCTCTATGTGTCTGTTTCTCAGCATGTATATGTGTCAAATACAGTCCCTGTGTCATTGTAAGCCTACGTGGCGTTCTTGTTATGAGTCGACTATGTAAGTCTAAGGGTCCTATGTGTCAACTGTCCACTGTGTTGGCTGAAATGCCACTGTGTCGGTTTCTAGGCTGGTTTGGCAAGCAGGAAGGCAAGGTCACTTCTGCCAGCAAGTTATGAGCAATCTCACATGGAGATTCAAGGCCTCGGCCCTCTGTATTTTGGATGTAACACTTGAATTTTTGTAATATATTTAGCATAGTTTTACGGAGAAAAAAAAAAAAAAATAAGGTAAAAACCAAATAAAAAAATTAAAAAATACAAATTAAAAAATTACAAAAAGAATACAACATTAAAAAAAAATTAAAATAAAAAAATGAATTAAATTCCCCCACCCACTTTGAGGCCCAACCGGCCAGGGGTGGCAAGGGGACGATTCATGACAAAAAATAAATTAAATATCATAGCATATATAAAAAAATAATTAAAAAACAAAAAAA
>APFE031008376.1:0-26541 GCA_000404065.3 Pinus taeda | reverse complement strand
GCCTCTTGGCCATTGGCTAGGGGCCCGGGCGGTCGGGGAGGGCCGAGGGGTGAGGGAGAGGGGGGAGTATGGGGGTGAGGGAGGAGGGAAGAAGGGCTGGAGGGAGGGAGAAAGTGGCGTGGGTAGGGGAGGAGGGGGAGAGGAAGGATAGGAGGGGGGTTCAGGTCGGGAGGTCAAGTTATGGAAGTGGAATTTCAACCAAACTCAATGATCAACCAGTTAACTGATCAATCTGCCCAAAATAATTTTTGCATGCAGAGAATTCAAGTTACCTAGTTGAGATGGATATTCCAAGGCAGTATACTATCAATTGTAGCATATTCCCACATGTACAGGCAGTGCATGCAGTCAGAGGAAGGACCTACAGGAATTGTGAAATTCAATGGAGGGAATTTCCCAAATAAAAGGGGCTCATTTCCTAGAGGAACAACGCAAGGAAATAGGAGCCTAGAGGGCTTGAAAATTGTCTAAGTGTTGGTCAAAGTTAGTAAATTAGGCAGAGGGATACACTATACACTTGCAGGGTGTGCTCAATTCAACAAAGCATATGTATTTCATCTCTATTCTCTGATTAATGCAATACAAATAGGAAGGGGTTTTGAGTAGTTGATTTCCCCTAAATAAATATCTGTGCATATGTGATGTTTCCTTTTGTATGTTTATGATTTGTGTTCTAGATGGTGAATTAACTTCCGCATATCAGTAGATTAGCTTTGAGTATTTTGATTTAGTAAGTTTCATGAGTAGTTTCGAATTTACACATTAATTTCTACCTGGTATCAGAGCAGGATTCAATGTAGAGAAGAGATTTCGAAATGTTCATTGCAAGAGGATCAAATTTGTAGAATCAATTCTTCAGAGCTAGAAGGGTGGCTTTCTATGGACTAAGGCTCGAGTATGCTCTTGAGGGAAGCTCAGATTATGTTGCATGGAAGGACCACATGGAGGCAGTGATGGAATATAATAGACTGAAGGAATTCATTGATAATTATGTCTTGAAACCAACATCATCTAATGCTTAGGATATAGTAGACTGGTAGAAGTGTTTAGCCAAGGCGAGGAGAATCATATTGGAGGGAGTGCAAGACCATATTATCTCAAAAATCCATGGGAAAGAGACTCTGTATGTAATGTGGAAAGCATTTATAGATCTGTTCCAAAATAGTAGTGACCACAGGAAGCTGGCACTCAAGGAAAAAGTTCAAAATATCAAGATGTAGAAGAATGATACCATTCCACAGTTTTTGAGCAGGTTCACACAATGTTGTGATGAACTTGGTCAAGTTGGTTTTACTGTAGTAGAGGATGATTTGGTATGCCAAACTCTTCTAATCCTTCCCAAGAGCTAGCACAACTACCAAAATTCAGTGAATAGGAGGGAGAAACTACCAAATTGGGAATTCCTGTGGTTCGATTTGGTACAGGAGGAAATAAGGTGGAATACCAGAGACAAGACTTCATCCAAGGGTGGGGATGAAGGGGATTGTGCCTTAGCTGGAAATGAAAAGAAAGGGAAATGGAAGAAACCCTAATCCAAAGGAAAGTCTAGTCAAGGGGTAAGAAGAAAGACTTGTCCAGAATCAAGTGCTTTCACTGTCATGAATTCAGGCACTATGCCACGAAGTGTCCACACAATAAGGCAAGTAAGAAGACCTTGGGGGGAGCAATAGGTGAAGCTTTGGCTTCATAGTTTGAGCTTTATTTTACTCTCATTTCATGCATGGCCAACACAGTGATGGGGAGCATGTGGTACTTGGACAATGGTGCCTCATTCCATATGATGGGGAATATATATAATTTTTAGTGATTTAAGGGAGAAAGATCTCTATATGCACATCAAGATGGGAGATGATGGAAGGTATAATGTGATCGATATTGGTACAATCACCTTTCATAGGGAGTTGGTATCCCCTCTCAGACTCAAGGATGTGATGTTTTTTTTGGGTCTAAAGAAGAATCTTGTCTCTGTTGCAGTTTTGGAAGACTTTCGTTATGGTGTGATCTTTAGAAAAGGAAAGGAATTCCTAAGACAAATATCGATGGGATAGGTAAAGTAGATCAGGGTTCATGTGAAGAACCTCTACAAGCTAGATGTGGAGGATTGTTCTGCATTGAGCACAAAGGTAGAGAAGGTGCAGAGCCATGATGTTGATCAACTTTGGCATGGAAGACTTGGCCATTTGCATCATGGAGCTTTGAAGATCATGCAACAGATAACCACAAGCCTCCCCAAAGAAGCACTAGAGAAAAATGATACATGCAAAGGGTGTACCTTGGGGAAGTACACAAAATCCAATTTCCATGATCAGGACAACAAAGCACATGCCGACCTTGAAAGAATCCACTCTACTGTTTGTGGACCTTTCTTGACAGCCTCCACTTCCAGGCACAAGTATATTGTCATCTTTATTTATGACTTCTGGCGAAAGTGCTGGATCTTCTTCATGCGGAAGAAGGATGAGACTTTCTCCCAATTCTTAGAGTTCAATACATTGGTGGAGAAAGAAACGAGCAAGAAGGTGAAGGCACTCAGGAGCGATAATGGAGGTTAGTACATGTTGAATGAGTTTAAAATTTTCTGTGCAAAAGAAGACATTCGATGAGAGTTGACAACACCCCATAACCCACAGCATAATGGGGTGGTTGAGAGGAAAAACCATAGCATTGTGGGAGCAGTACGAGAGATGTTGCATGACCAAAGCCTACCTCTACACTTGTGGGATGAAGTATGCAAAATAGCAGTCTATTTGCATAACATAAGTCCTCAACAGATTCTTGGCATGCTTACACTAGAGGAGGCTTTCTCGTGGAGGAAGATGGATGTGTCACACTTCAGGATTTTTGGAGCCTTTGTTTATTCATGTCTCCAAAAAATCAAGGAAGAAACTATAGCTGACAACAAAATTGGGGGTATTTGTGGGTTACACAAAAACTCCCCACAACTACTGTGTGTATTTTTCATCCCTCAGAATGACAGTTGTGCAAAGGGATGTAAAGTTTGATGAAGACAAATCCATGAGGTGCACTATTGAGAGGGAGCTTATATCCCACAAGAGGAGAAGCTTTTATATCCAAAGGAGGAGACTCAGGATGTTGTCGAGAAACCACAAGTTGAGGAGAAGAGAGTGGAGACAACCACTCAAGCAAAACCATCTAGATAAGGTAGGAAGAGAACCAGAGAAGATGAGAGACTTGTGCAGGATGCAAGGGAAAATGTGGGTGCTCCTTCAAATCAACGCAGGTAGAGAAGGTCACCAGATCGATACACTGGATACATGGCTCTAATGACTGAGCTAGTAGAGACTGAGCCATTCTCTCTCAAGGAAGCAATAGAGAAACAAGTATGGGTTGATGCAATGGTGGAGGATTATGAATCCATTTTAAAGAATAGTGTGTGGGAAGTGGTCCCAATACCAAGAGACAAATCAGTTGTGGGTTTGAGATGATTCATCAAGGTGAAGCATGCAACAGACGGAAGCATAGAAAAGTACAAGGCCATATTTGTGGCCAAGGAGTACTCTCAGGCTGAGGGGATAGACTATGAGGATACCTTTGCCCTTGTAGAAAGGTACTCATCCATCAGATCAATCCTTGCTCTAGTTGCATAGATGGGGTGGAAGATCCACTAGATGGATGTGAAAACAACATTCCTCAATGGGGTTATTGAGGAGGAGGTGTATATCAATCAACCAGAAGGATTTGAAACTCTTGATCGAGAGTCTTATGTGTGCATACTCAAGCGAGCATTTTATGGTCTCAAGAAACAACGCCATGCTTGGTACACTAGGATCGATAACTATCTCACCAGTTTGGGCTTCACTAAAAGTGAAGTGGATGAAAACCTCTATCATATTTTGGTAGAAGGTAAATTGTTGATTATTATTTTATATGTTGATGAATTGATTTTGACTGGTGATGAGAAACTGATGAGATCTTGAAAAGATGACCTTGCAATAGAGTTTAAGATGAAGGACATGGGCCTCATGCACTACTTTCTCGAATTGGAAGTATGGAAAGGTGATGGGGAACTATTTGTCTCTCAGGGTAAGTATGCCAACAAGATACTTTAGAGGTTCCTCATGGATAGGTACAAACCCATGGAGACTCCTCTAGCGACAAACTGGAGGGAAGAGGATGCCACTTCAGGTGAGGAAGTGGATGCAACTATTTACCAATAGTTGGTGGGTTCACTCATGTATCTTGTGAAAACACGACTAAAAATGTGCTTTGCAGTCAACCAACTGAGCCAAGCTATGGTTAGGCTAACCAAATTATTTTGGAGGGCAGCTAAGCATGTTCTACGGTACCTCAAAGGCACTACCCAGTTTGGACTTTGGTAGAGACACACAGAGGGAGTGAATCTATGTGGCTTCACTGATGTAGATTGGGTAGGGCGTTCATCAGAACGAAAGAGTACATTAGGTGGAATTTTTAGTGTGGGGTCCGTAGTAGTTTCTTGGTACAACAAGAAGTAAATATCTATGGCACTCAACTTGGTAGAAGCATAATACATGGTTGCAAGTCAAACAACATGTGAGGTGATCTAGATGAGAAAGATAGTTGTTGGATTGTTTAGTCAGATGATGGATCCAACTTTGATTTACTGTTATAATCAGAGTTGCATCAAACTCTTTGAAAATCCTGTTTTTCACGATCGATCCAAGCATATTGATATTTGGTATCACCATCTACGAGATTGTGTGCAGAGGCAGATTATGTTGTTGTAGTACGTTCCGATAGAGGAACAATATGCTAATATTTTGACAAAGGCCTTGCCAAGAGGGAAGTTAGAGTTCCATAGGTGTAGGACAGGGGTGGTGGATAATCCCTTTCTTGCTGAGAGGGGGTGTTGTAATTGCATCAAGAAAATATTAGTTTGACTTTGCCTTGGTCAAACTAGAGAAAATTCGAATTTATATTTAGTGGAAATCTTGGAGGTAGTTAACTGAGGTGACATGGCACTTGTCACTCAGTTAACTCAGTTAATTCGAGTTGGGAATATTGATTTTAGTTTAGTATGTTTGCTTGGTAATTTGTAGCAATATATTTCAATTAATTTGAGTTATTGTCAGTTAAAATAGTTCTAATTATCAAAAGAACTAGTGGAGGTCAAGTTGTGAAAGTGGAACTTCAACCACGCTCAGTGATCAACTAGTGAACTGATCAATCAACCCAAAATAGTTGTTGCATGCAGATAATTTGAGTTACCGAGTTGAGATGGAGATTCAAAGGCAGTGTACTATCAATTGTAGCATATTCCAATGTGTACAGGTGGTGCATGCAATTAGAGGAAGGACCTATAGGAATTTCATAATTCAATAGTTGGAAATTCCTAAATAATAGGGGCCAATTTCCTAGAGAAAAAATGCAAGGAAATAAGAGATTGTAGTGATTGAAAATTGGCCATGTGTTGGCCAAAGTTATTCAGTCAGGCAGAGGGATAGACTATACACTTGCAAGGTGTGCTCAAACTTGAGCAAGCATATGTATTTCATCTCTATTCTCTAATTAATGCATTAGAGATAGTAAGGGGTTTTGAGCAGCCGCTTTCCCCTAGATAAGTATCTATGCATGTGTGATGTTTCCTTTTTAATGTCTATGATTTGTGTTCTAGATAACGAATTAACTTCGATAGATCAATAGAGTAGCTTCAACTCTTGCGATTTTGTAAATTTCATGAACAATTTTGAATCTACACATTAATTTCTACAGAGATCACTAGATTCTAAATCAGCCAATAATGAAGGAATACCATCTTGACATGGAGGATTTTGAAAGAGAGAAGATAGATTAAAACCATCTTCACACTCCTATAGCCCTAGTTGTGAAATGTGACCACCTTACCTGATCAAAATTTGGACCCACAAATTGAAGATTAAGAGTATCCAAAGAACTAGGTGGTGGAGGAGATTGATCAAGTAGATCAAGGTACAAAGGGCCATGACATGTAGATGATATAGGATGATAGGTTTCCCTTGAAGAAAGAATAATTTCAACCAAATCAGATTCAAGATTAGGATTATGTGCATCAACGTCATTTGAAGGAGCTAAGGGATCAATCTTCACCTATTGTTTCAGGGGATTCAAATAACATACAAAATTTTCCTGGATGAAACCTTGATCATAATAAGGAAATATAGGTAGGAAAAATTGATCAACAATTATATTTCCATATTTCGCAATGCCAACATCGAAAGGAGGAGGGAGCAGATAAAAGGAGTGGTAGATTCCTCCTCTGAGATTAGAGGTGTGTCATATTGAAATGATTTGGAAGAGAAAAATCATCCAGGGATTATGATTTGAATTGTTTCAAAGAGACTTGAACCAAATACACAAACATTTTCAGCCATGAAATCCAAATCCACATCTTCTTCTGAAAACTCATAACAAATATGAAGATACCAATCAAGAAAGTCCTCTAATATTTCTTAAGATTTCATTCTAAGTTAAAAGTGATATCAAGATGGCTGTAAACATTTAAACATTAATAATAATAAACATTAATAATAAAAATTTAAAGTAATACAAATAACTAACTTTTACTAGTTATTGTGCTGTAAGGTGTTCCATTTGAAATGAACTTCTCTCTGGGCTTAGCTGTCTTCACTATACACCATTAAATCAAGTGTTAGACAATTGAACTGTTCCCTTCCATTGATCCCACCAAATTAACTTTGAACTGAATCCTTGATTTAATAAAGATCAACCAACTCGCTCAATCCTTGATTTACTCTCCTCAACCAACTTGCTCATTAATTTTTCAGTTGGACCATTGCGGCCTTTGCTCAATCCTTGATTTACTCTCCTCAACCAACTTGCTCATTAATTTTCCTGGATCGTTTCATCCCACCTAGTGAACTAACTATCTGCAGACTCTTTAAGTTTCCGCTGAACTAAATTGTAAGCCGACTGACATGTTAGAAAATTAAATATTACGGAGCAATGGAACACATAACATATTGCAGAAATATAAACACAGAAAATGCACAAAACAAGAGAGACACAGATATACGTGGTTCACCCAGTTTGGGCTACGTCCACCTCGAACAGCCAGTCCTTCCTTTCTATTATCCAGCAAAATGAAGAGACACAACCTACAACAAATCCGCTGTAATATCCTCTGTTTTCTCTCACATTCTCACCTCCTGTTTCTCGCTCACACAGAATACACATCTATCTCACAGCCTCAAATACAATGCCCTCATATAAAGAGAAGGGTTGTCTTCTAGGGCAAAAAACCCTAAACTTAACATAATTTCTACCGTCAGATCATCCGCCTAATGAACGGCCCAGATTGACTAGAAATTACTATACTTTTACAAGGCAAATTTAAATCTGTTTTTAGCTTCGGGGGCGCTGCCCCCGATCCCCCATCGGGGGACCGCTGGCCCCCGGACCCCCGCGGGGAAGGACAAGTCCCCCTCGCGTGGAGGGGTGTACAAATCTTCTTGGGGTATACATCCGGTTGAAACAAAGACCTCTGAACAATCATGCTCCACACACAACATGACATTAGGTTTCTGCCGCCTTTCCTTAACTCTTAAGCTCATGGTGAATCTTACCCCAAGGTGATTGTGGGAAACGCCCACTCTAGAGATTTGTGAAAGCTCTCGTCGTAAGTTACATGATGGAACCCTAGGGAAGATTTTGTGGACAAGTACGCTCAGAATTGGTGGTGGAAGGGTTGGAACCACGTCATTTTTCCCTATGACTTTGTTTAGGTATGTGCAATTTTCTTGGAAAATCGTTTTCTCAATTTTGTGTAATGTTTAATTTACAAAGATTTGCATAAAATATTTTAAGAAATTTCACACAACTCAGACTCTGCTTTAGGTCATAAACATTTTGTTTTGAGTTATTCTCTAAAGCGATGCAGCCATGGCCACCAGGATAGTTAAACAAAAATGTAATCTTGATGCCATTTCTGCTCCTCTTTTGCAGCACTGCTTCTGCTTGTTAGCTGAGAACAAAGAACAATGAATATAAAACAATTATTTTCAAAATTAAACAGAATAAAACATGGTTATAAATGAAAAAAGAAAATCGAAGGAAACTCTACAAATATGTGACTTTAAGTTATTTTGAGTTTGTAGACAAATCCTATTATTTTAGACAAGTTTGAAGTTCTACAAAAAATGAATTTCTATTGGTTGATTTCTTGCATGTTCATCCTTCATTTCTTTAGTAATTTGTGCATCTTTATTGCATTTCTCTTACGAAAGACCAAGGGTTTAAATTTTAGAACAAACTCAAAAGTCATTCCGATCCTCTTTTTTGTTTTGTTTAGATCTATGTAAAAGATAATCAAAATCTCCAGAGGACTAGCAATATCTTAGCTGTGTGATCTATACTCATAATGCAATAACACAACAACAATGCAATCGAATCAAAACAGAGGAGACATTGGGTCTTGTTATCGGGAAAACTAGTGTCCATTCAGAGCTGCTAGTCCCACTAAGACAGGTAGCTATCTCAGAAACAAACAAACTAAAGTTACTTATGTTTTCTTTTATGAGGAGATAGATGAGAGAGAAGCAGAGAGTACCAACCTCAGTCTTTCTCTTGGCTCCTTGCTTGTTTCCTCCCTCCTTTGACAGAGCTTCACCACTCCTTCCTTAATTGTCCCGCTGTAAAGTAAAAGCAACATAATACCATCAAAGCATAGAGATCTATAATCATAAACAATATAGGATCAGATGTATATTAGCCATACAAATGCATACATAATACAATATTCAGAGATATACAAGAATATGGAGGAAAACTCAAATAGCTTTATTGATAGAAGTAGTAGAAGAGAGGATTACAACCCATTGGTCTGACCTAGTGCCATCCTCCCAGCATGAAAGCCCTCTTCACCTCATGAAAAGATTAGATCACCCAACAATATAATGTTGCATAGAGAAACCAACAACACTTCGTTACAAAATACAAAATTCCATCCTCTAGATCTCTAGGATGAGGGATCCATATATAGATATTTGCAGGTGAGTGAGTCAGCTTCTGGGATTTTGATTAGTGTCATTTCTCTGATAGTTCTTAGTTCCACTTGGAGATTTCATGATCTCTTACTCATCCCTGGGCAAATTCAGAGAGGCAAGTGTCAAATGGGTAGTTTGTAGAAGTTTCTCTGGGTTTCCACCTAGCCAACTGCCTCTGCCATTTGTCTGCTCTCGCTCATTGCACCCTACAGAAGAGATTTCCAGTATGCATCGTATTTTTTGCATGTAGTAGGTGAGATGCATTGCACCCTTAGCACTGAGCAGTCTGTATGGTCTAGTTTTGACCAGTTTTTCAGGGAGAACTTCTGGGAAATGATGTAATTAGCTGACCTTGTTCCTTTAGGGTATGAAACAACACTTTTAAGGTCTTAGAATCCCTTGGTTTATGGACATATGTGATTGGGTTATAATGCCCAAATATGTCTATAACAGGTCTCTATATGAAATCAAGCAAAATGAAATATAATAACTTAAATTATAATTTTTTTGAACCATTGGTATAACTTAAACTATAATTACCATGCCCAACTTTCCAAAGCGCATACCACTTTCTAAAATCTATCAAGATGTGAAACTGTGATATATATCCAGAATCCAGATGCTAAAACTTGCACATTTATTTATCTTTCAAGTCAACAGGCCAAGAGAGCCACTGTATGTGGAAACATTGTAAAAGGAAGCCTTCAATCTCAAGCAGACTGTAGTTTTCAAATAATAAATGCATTAGTTTGTATTCCAAATTTAATTTCATACTAATTTTCCACGATTTGAGGGGGTTCGTGTGGTAAAATTTATTTAATTTCTTCAATTTCAAGGAACTTCCTCTGAATTTATTACTTAAGTTGCTTAAGGTAATCCCGTTGAATGGACTCGGTCAAAATTAAAAAATTCCTTTAGTATGGCTCCAAAGTTTTTGAGGAAGCCATTCAAAGAAATAAGCACAGTCAATAACAAGAGTTTAATTAGTTATTCTACATACAAATTTGTATTTTAGGATCCAATCTGATCTGAATGACCAGTAGAAAAACCACTCCATAGGAAACTGAGAGGGAAAAGATCATTTTATAATCAAAACTACGTAACATGTTTTGATGAATTGCAATAATGATATGAATCCCTCCTATAGATTAATTGAAGAAAGAACCTCCCTACCATTGAAGAAAACCTAAGTAGAGATGACATAGGAGATGGATATTCTAACGTATACGCTTTGTTTTGGTCGCCACAACTCATAAATAGTGATATCCATGGCTTCCAAATTAATGTAATTTTTTGTTTTTTATGATTCAGGTCAGATACGATATCTTTGATATTTAATTTCTATATTCAAAATTAATTGTGAAATATAAAATGTGCATTCACAACAATAAATTAGAAGTTTTGTTTTTTTATGATTCAAGTCAGGTACTATATTTTATTGATATTTAAATTAATGGTGAAATATAAAATATGCATTCACAACAATAAATTAGAAGTTTTGTTTTTTTATGATTCAGGTCAGGTACGATATCTTCTATATATTTAATTTTCATATTCAAAATTAATCGTGAAATATAAAATGTGCATTCACAACAATAAATTAGAAGTTTTGTCTTTTTATGATTTAGATCTTTTTGATATTTAATTTTCATATTAAAAAATAATCGTGAAATATAGAATATACATTAACAACAATAAATTAGATATTTTGTTTTTTATGATTCAGGTATGATATCTTCTTGATATTTATTTTTATATTCAAAATTAATCGTGAAATATAAAATGTACATTCACAACAATAAATTAGAATTGTGTTTTATGATTCAGGTCTTCTTGATATTTAATTTTTATGTTCAAAATTAATTGTGAAATATAAAATGTGCATTCACAACAATAAATTAAAAAAATTGCATAAGAGTGTGAAATATAAAATGTGTATTCACAACAATAAATTAAAAGAATTGCATAAGTACAATTGGAAAATTATAACATGAGGAGTTTTTGGTTTTGGAATATATTAGTAAGTTGTACAATTAGAAAATTGTAAAATGAGGAGGTTTTGGCTTTGGAATATAATTTTGTTTTTTTATGATTTAGGTCATATCTTCTTGATATTTAATTTTCATATTCAAAATTAATCGTGAAATATAAAATGTGCATTCACAACAATAACTTAGAAGTCTTGTTTTTTATGATTCAGCGCTTCTTGATATTTATTCTTGACATTTAATTTTTATATTCAAAATTAATCATGAAATATAAAATTTGCATTCACAACAATATATTAAAAGAATTGCATAAGAGTGTGAAATATAAAATGTGCATTCACAACAATAAATTAAAAGAATTGCATAAGAGCGTGAAATATAAAATGTGCATTCACAACAATAAATTAAAAGAATTGCATAAGTACAATTGGAAAATTGTAACATGAGGAGTTTTTGGTTTTGGAATATATTAGTAAATTTTACAATTAGAAAATTGTAAAATGAGGAATTTTTGGCTTTGGAATATAATTTTGTTTGTTTGTTTGTTGTTGTTGTTGTTGTTGTTGTTGTTTTTTTTTTAGGGCAGGTACGATATCTTTTTGATATTTAATTTTCATATTCAAAATTAATCATGAAATATAACATGTGCATTCATAACAATAAATTGGAAGTTTTTTGTTTTTTGTTTTTTGATTTTTATATTTTTATATTCAAAATTAATCGTGAAATATAATATGTGCATTCACAACAATAAATTAGAAGTTTTGTTTTTTATGATTTAGGAAAGGTACGATGTCTTCTTGATATTTAATTTTCATATTCAAAATTAATCATGAAATATAAAATGTGCATTCACAACAATAAATTAGAAGTTTTGTCTTTTTAAACATGTTAATTAAATGGTGACGAAGGTGCCAATTATGTGTCGTCGAAAAAAATGTGCATTCACAACAATAAATTAGAAGTTTTGCTTTTTTTATGATTTAGGAAAGGTATGATGTCTTCTTGATATTTAATTTTCATATTCAAAATTAATCATGAAATATAAAATGTGCATTCACAACAGTAAATTAGAAGTTTGGTTTTTTAAACATATTAATTAAATGGTGATGAAGGTGCCAATTATGTGTCCTCGAAAAGTTGTACAATTGGAAAATTGTAAAATGAGGAGTTTTTTGTTTTGGAATATATTAGTAATTTCACAAGATGCTATAAAGGGAATATTCACATATTTTCATATTCAAACTTAATCGTGAAATATAAAATGTGCATTCACAGCAATAAATTAGAGGTTTTGGTTGTTTTGTTTTTTTATGATTAAATATAAAATGTGCAGGCTCCTATTACAATCGACAGTAGTTTTTAAAAACTGAGCATGAGAATGAGCTGAGGACGTAGTCCCTTATCTTGTGCTTATATTCAAAAATTCATTGAATTCTTTGGCTATTCTTGTTTTCTGTCTTACACTTTGTCTCTGGAAGAGAAAATTCTGTGGCCTTTTCCTTGTGTTTTTCATTTTGCTATTCTTTAAGTTTTCTATTCCTTCTACTGCTGTTCATTCTGCTTGTTGTTCCTTCGGATGCTGTTCCTTCTGCTTGTTGTTCCTTCTGGTGTTGTTCCTTTTGCTGTCGTTCCTTCATCTGCTTGATGTTCCTTCTGTTGCTGTTCCTTCGGATGCTGTTCCTTCTGCTTACTGTTCCTTTTGGTGTTGTTTCTTTTGCTGCTGTTCCTTCTGGTTGATGTTCCTTCTGTGGCTGCTCCTTTTACCATCTGACGTTGTTCCTTTTGGTGTTGTTCCTTCTGCTTGATGTTCCTTCTGCTTGCTGCTTGGCGATCCTAAATGTGACTTTCAGAGTTCTAATTACCACTCTCAATCTGAATACTGGGGCCAGTGAGTGCAGATCTGCCTTCTGTAGATTGTCTAAGGCAAAGGATGAATCGAGCAGGGTCCTCCATTAAGGCTAAATTTTCCTTGAGACAGTAGGCAACCTTTATTTTCTAGCGAGTCTGCTTGCTTGTTAAAATCCCGCAAAATATGGTATGAGTCAACTGTGTCGAAGTCTTTCAATGTGTTTCGAATTCTGTGCAAGGTTTTGTTTAAAGTTGGGTTATGAAAATAATCTTCGGAGTTTAAGAGATTAATCAGAAGCTTCGAGTCTCCTAATATTTGGATTATTTTATAACCTAAGTCTTTCGCAATCTGGCATGCTTTTAAGAGGCTGTAACTCTTTGCTTGATTGTTCGAACTTATGCCTAGGCCCCAACTGTAGCTGGTTTTATTCGATCTATCTGGGGAAAGAATTAATCCTCATGTGCCTGGAGTGCGTGGATTCCCCTTGGACACTCCATCAAAGAAGATAGTGGCTTTTGAGGTCCCCTGCCACCACGAAAGAAAGTCACCTTCAGTGAGATGCAGGCGCCAAGTAGGAGATTTCATCGGTTTGCTGATTGAATCTTTCCTTTCTCCTGTCACGCAGGGTCCTAGCCACGCAGAGACTTTTGTAGATAAAATAAAGGCAAAAACTGATTTATGTACTATTTCTAACAAGAGATCTTTTACTTTGGCAGCCACTTCCACTGAATTCAGGAGCCTGTTGTTGAAAACACACTCATTTCGAGCCAACCACACTTTCCACCAAAGGCATTTTGGAATAGCTTGCCAAATGTTTTTCCAGCTTGCGTTTTTAGTTGTTTTCTCAGGGTTTTCATCTTCCCAGGAGGTGTAGAGAGAAACAACTGATATCTGGGAGGGGGTGGGTATGCTAAGTCTGTGGAGGACCATCTTCTAGACTTCTTGTGTGAAAAAGCAGTCAATCAATAAGTGGTCAGAAGTTTCGATAGAAGAAGTGCATAGGCAACATTTAAAGGGGCCATGGAACCCTCTTTTGTTCAGTTTTTCTCCTGTTAGTGCCTTTTTATGCATGAATAACCAAGTGAAGAAATTCACCTTTGGAAGACAAAAGGGAGACCAAACGGATTTCCAGAGCTTCGGTGTCAGCAATGATGTGTGTGTAACTTGTAGAGAGGAGAATCCTTGAGTTGCTGTATAAATTCCGGTTCTTCCCCACCCCCATTTATATTTAGATGAACAATGGAAAGGGGCGAGGCTAGAGAGAGCTGTACAAG
This sequence comes from Pinus taeda, assembly GCA_000404065.3. Taxonomy (NCBI): domain Eukaryota; kingdom Viridiplantae; phylum Streptophyta; class Pinopsida; order Pinales; family Pinaceae; genus Pinus; species Pinus taeda. The sequence goes on along the minus strand of APFE031008376.1, from coordinate 12,446 downwards.
GCAAGTTTTTTTGTGATTCCAGAGGGTCAGGAACCCCTAGAAAAGTCCATCCTGCCCAATTCCCTTTGCTGTCCCAAGAACATATGTCTGCAAGCTGGAGGAGGCCTTTTTTCACTAGCCAGATCTTTAAATCGTTACAGGAGTTTAGGGTGCCCAATGGGGCATTCCCTTAAATGGTATCCTCCCACAGTAATGTTCTCTATCCATTGCTCGATATTTTGTATAAATGCTATTGTATATGGTCGATGCTTCTTCTGACTAAATTCCATATTGTTGTTCCTGTTGGAGTAGAAGTTGTTATGAGGTTTCTCAGGGAGCCTCCCTTTAGGTATTTCTTCCATAGGATCTTACTGACAAGATGATTTTTATCTGCCTACAATTGCCATATGATTTTTCCACCAAGAGCCAAATTTACTAAGCATGGATCCTGTATCTGTAACCCACCTTGCTGGAGTGGTCTATTAAGGATATCCCATCTTACCAGATGTAACTTGCTCTGGTTGCCCTTGCCCCCGTTCCATAGGAAGTCCCAAAGGAGTTTGGAAATCTGTTCCGCGGTAGACTTAGGAGCTAGCAAGATGGAAGACTGGAAGATGTGAAGGGTGGAGAGGACTGCCTTTATCAAAACCAACTTCCCTGCCTTTGTTAGCCATTGGCCTCCCCAGTATGATATTTTTTCTTTTATCTTGCTAATTACTTCAGTCCAAAGGGAGGGACGGCTTGGTCCCAAGGTTAAGGGAAGGCCTAGATATATGATCTTTTCCCATTTGCCATACCTAGGGAATCCCAATGTGCAGGCAATTCAAAGAATATTTGGGTGATCTACATTCCAGCCATAAACCACACTTTTTCTTTTATTGATCAAGGCTCCTGTGATTAAACAGAAGTGTTGCAGAATTTCTTTAAAAACCTTTTCTATATTAATCGAGGCCCCTCCCAATAGGAGAGAGTTAGACGCAAATAGGTTTTGGTTTATAGGATCCACCCCTCTTGCTGCCTTGATACTTGGGATAATGTCTACTTCCATTTCCGCTATCAGCTTTCTACTTAGGGATTCTGCCAACAAGATATAAAGAAAGGGTGACAATGGGCATCCTTGGTGGAGCTCTCTAGAAGCTTGGAAGAAGTCAGAAGGTCTGCCATTGACCAGGGGGGCTATCCAAGGTCTGAGTGTGCAGGCTTTTATCAAGTTGACAAATTCAACACTAAACCCAAAGGAGAGGAGGATTTTATAAAGAAATGAAAGTTTAACCCAGTCAAAAGCATTTGACATATCCAACTTGATGAGCATGCCTTTTTCCTTCTGAGTGTGGCTAGAGTGGAGGGCTTCTTGCACTTGGATCATATTGTCTATGAGGTCCTTCCTTTGATGAAACTACCCTACAGAGGGGAGATTAGGTTCCCTAACGGAGGCTTTATTCTATTAGCTAAGAGTTTGGCAAGGATCTTATAGGAGGAATTGCAGAGAGAGATTGGCAGGAACCTGTCAAAAGTCTCAAGGTTAACTTCTTTCAAGATTAGGGCGAGGAAGGTGGAGTTGGTGCACCCTCCCACTTTGGCTTTCTTTTGGAAGGCTTTTACCATTCTGAGAAGATCAAGTTTTATTAAATTCTAGCAAGATCTGTAGAAATGGATGGTGAAGCCATCTGGCCCAGGCGCTTTATCTGGCTGCATTGACCAAATGACTTCAACTATCTCCTTTCCAGAAAAAGGCATCATTAACCCAGCGTTTACATTTGCAGTGACAAGAGAGGGGATTTTTGACAAAAAGTCGACAGCCAGGTCTTCATCGGAAGAACCATCCTCCTGGAACAGATGCTGAAAATGGGTTGTGGTTGCCTATTTATGAGAGGTTGTCCTTTGATGACTTCCCCCTCCTTGATGGATATTTTGGAAACGTGATTCTGAGAGAGAAAGGCTCTGCATTGTCTATGGAAGAAAGTTGTGTTTCTGTCTCTAGCTTGGAGCCAGAGGCTGCAAGACTTAAGGCGCCAGAATTCCTATTCCTGTCAAAAGGAAAGAAAAGAGTTGAACTGGGCATTCTGTTCGGTGAGTAGCTGAGCTTTGGCGATTTAAAATCCTTCCATGCCTAATTGAATCTCAGCTAGAGCCTGAACTGTCTTTTGTCTATGGCTCATTGGAGTGGAAGGGTCTTTTTTTGCCTAGGCTTTTAATGCAGACTTAATGTATTTGAGTTTCTGTTCCCACATGAAGCTAGGGGATCCTTCAACTGGTTGCAACCAAACGTGAGCCACTATGTCCATAAAGCCCTCTCTCGATACCCAAAGAGGGTTGAATCTAAAGGGAATAGGGCCCAAGTCCTCCTTTTTCTCTATCAACAACAAGATGGGGTTATGATTAGATGTTATTTTGGGAAGTATTTTTGAATATATTAAATGCTTCCCTCCAACAGAGTAATTTGAACTAGGAACCAGTCTAAACGAGTAGCAATTTGAGCATTACCAACTCTATTGTTGGTCCAAGTATAGCGACCTTTCTTAGGTTTGAGGTCAAGAAGGTCCCATGCAAGAATCAGAGACTCCACTGAGGCATGGAAGGGATCTTTACCCCATACTTTGCATTTTTTCTCATTTGGGTTTGGTGTGATGTTAAGATCCCCCACCAGAATGATGTTTGGGGGGGGCATAGATTTCTAGGAAGTCTAAGAGAGAATTCCAGCAGTCCTTCTTTTCCAGGAAGTTAACAGGAACATAAAGATTGAAGAGAGCCAAAGAAATCTTACTTGGGAGATGTAGAATATCTGTATATATACAGTGTTGGGTTGCGAAGGAACTTTTAAGTTGGAACATATCCTTCGACCATAAGGTTGCAAGGCCCCCTGAAGTAGCTTGGGCGCTGACTGCTTTTCTTGAGTTATTTTTCCATTTGGTTCGACTTAAAGATAGAAGAGCATCTTCTTCTATCTTTGTTTCTTGGAGCAGGAGAATTTCTGAGGTTTCCATTCTTAATAGATCTTTTACTACTTCAGCTTTTAGAGGGTTTCCCAAACCCCTGCAATTCCAAGAGACAATCTGCATTATTTACTAGAGAGGGGTGGTGCAGGCCCACCCTTTGGGGGTCTGGTCCTTGTGTTTCTGCTTAGTGACATTTCGATTGTGGACTGCCTACCCTGCATCTTTAGTCGCTCCACCTCTTCTTCTCTGATCTCCTTGCGAGACTTCCTTCTTGCCTTTTTGTTGGATTTCTCAGGAGGTTCATCTTGGTCATTTCTGCATAAGTGGGTGGGGAAGTGGCACCTATTGGAGAACCCTAATTTTCCTATTGGATTGCATCTACACAAGGGTTTTCTGAAATGGCTTCTACAGTTAATTCCTGAGATCCTAAGTTTATTTCTGTGTCTGCTATATGTTCCATATACTGTTGCATCTCTCCCTCTTCAAGTTCTGGTTTGTCTTCTGGAGGGTTTAGAGCAGAAAAAGGATTTGTTGATATGGTGGCATTTGCTGTGGTTTGATCTTCAGATAAAATCTTCCCAGCATAGGGTCTTTCGGTCTCTAGATTCCCTCCTTTTATTTTAACTCTGTTGATATGTTTGGATGTGCCTGCTTTTCTGGCTTGTGTCCACTGTTCACCCTTTTCTTTTTTAGATTCTTCCTTAGTTTTCTTCTTGCAGTTTCGAGCGAAATGACCATAGCCATGACAATGTCGGCACTTGAAGGTGAGATGTTCATAATCTAGTTCCTAAATGTGAGACCAACCAACTATGGTCAACTTGATTGCCTCAGGCAATCCTATCTCCAGATCGACTTCAACACATATTCTGGCACACGAATATTGTTCTCTCCTTTCATCCCTATCAATGTATTTACCTAATTTGTTCCCGATTGTTTCCATAGATTCCGAGTTCCAGCAATGAAGAGGAAGATAGGGTAATCTTACCCAGATAGGGATGGCTGAAGGAGTGTCCTCGAAAGGATCAAATTTCGATGTCCATTTATTCAGATAGAGCCCTTGGGGGTCCATGAAACATGGACCGTTTCGGAAAATAAGATCTCGATCTTCTACTGATTTCAAAACAAAAACATAATAACCTCTGCCTACCATGTTGCTTCGGATTCCTTCAGAGACAAGGGGCCTCCAGTTTCGATGGACCCATCCATCAATAACTTTGGGAGAGGGCCAGAGGCTTATGAATTTTCCAATGAGCTCTCGTTTTGCCAGGTTCAGTGCAGTCCAACACGGGTGTTCCGTAGGCAGCTCTACCGAGGGGATGGATTCGACTTTCTTAACAAATTTCTGCTAGTTCGAGTTTGCTTTCCTCTTGCCATAGGAGGCTACCAATCGTTTGAAGGCATCAATCTCAGGAGGGAGGGGAGGGGGGCCTGTTGGGTTGTGTTATATTCTTTCCACATAGTTAACAGGGGGTTTGAGGGCTACCCATAACCCCACTTTATGGGGTCCGGGGCAGCGCCCCAGAAAATTTTGGTTTTGGACCATATGTTAGGTTGGGCGGACCCACCTATGGTTTTGTGCATGATTTTCGCACATGTTTTTTGGACATGATGGTTTTCGTTCCATGGTATTGGATGCTTCGGCATGTATAAATATGTATTGTAACATTGAAAGGAACATAATGAAAAATCAAGCTGGTAGTCTCGGTTTTTGGATCCAGTGGGAAATCTCTGTGTATATGTGTTTTATATGTTATGCTATCGCATTTTTATTTTTCCTGTGATTTAGAATTCGTATGCAGGTAATTTCTGTACGGGGTTAAAACCTACAGGGCCCCCTCTGACATCCATGCTGGTTGGACTCAAATTTTTGATGAAGAGGCTCACCGCGTAGAGCTTTCTCCACTCTCTTTCTGGTTGGTCTCAGAAGCGGGAGGCTGCCGAGAGAGCTCTGCAGGAGCAACGTCGGCTAGGTCTGTTGAGTGTGCTCTAGAGCCGAACTTTGCATTCAAAAGTGTTGAACTCTTTCATATTCAAACTTAATCGTGAAATATAAAATGTGCATTCATAACAATAAATTAGAAGTTTTGTTTTTTTTATAATTAAATATAAAATGTGCATTCACAACAATAAATTAAAAGAATTGCATAAGAGTGTCAGACAGATGTGTGCTTTTGTAAATTTGAGTGGTGTGCGCTACCCAAGAAACATGTTAATTAAATGGTGATTAAGGTGCCAATTATATGTCTTCGAAAACTTGTACAATTGGAAAATTGTAAAATGAGGAGTTTTTGTTTTGGAATATATTAGTAATTTCACAAGATGTTGTAAAGGGAATATTCACAGGTCCTTTAACGTTCACAGGTCCTTTAACGTTTCCAACATAGATTGTGTGCTTTTGCAAATTTGAGTGGCTTGCGCTACCCAAGAAACATGTTAATTAAATGGTGATGAAGGTGCCAATTATGTGTCCTCAAAAAGTTGTACAATTGGAAAATTGTAAAATGAGGAGTTTTTGGTTTTGGAATTCATTAGTAATTTCACAAGATGTTGTAAAGGGAATATTTACAGATCCTTTAACTTTTCCAACATAGATTGCCTTTTAATCTTCAAATATGGTCTTTATGAGATGAAACTGAGCTAGACATCAGCTCCCACTCCCACTTAGAAAATTGTAAAATGAGGAGTTTTTGGTTTTGGAATATATTAGTAATTTCACAAGATGTTGTAAAGGGAATATTCACAGATCCTTTAACGTTTCCAACATAGATTGCCTCTTAATCTTCAAATATGGCCTTTATTAGATGAAAATGAGCTAGAAATTAGCCCCCACTCCCAATTCCTTATGACGTTCCTTTGCAACAGGTGGTGGTTTGAAACTCGTGGTAAATTAGTTCTAATGTGATTATCACCAAAATTTCTTTAATTAATATGACAAGATTCATAACCATGGATATTCATGGGCCAATACCATGGCTCATCAATACGACATACCCAAAAAACATAACATATTTCACAATCAAAATATTTTATAACAATATGACAATATTCTTAACCATGAATATTAACCCCCACTTTACCGTGGATATTATTTACTTGTAAATAGGTGTTCTTACAATACCATGGGCTAATAGCATGGCTTATCAATACCACATGCCCAAAAAAACATAACTTATTTCACAATCAAAATATTTTATAATTATATGACAAGATTCTTAACCATGGAATATGACAAGATTCTTAACCACAGATATTCACCCCCTCCTTACCATGGATATTATTAACTCGTAAATAGGATTTGTTACAATACCATGGCTTATCAATACCACATGCCCACAAACCATAACTTATTTCACAGTCAAATATTTTATTTTAATTTTTTTTTAACATTTTTTAAATTAAATCTAAGAGGTAAAATGTTATAATTACTTTTGTGATATATCTAAACCCTCTATCCTCACGACTACTACAAATATTCCCATAGAAATTAAATCAAGGTTTTAATAAAATAAAAAATGAGAATACTTTTATATATCAAGATGTGAAATTTATATACTATAAATAATATTATTAAGAACCAACATGGATCCATCTTAAGTAAGGATCCAAGCCATGAGAGAAAGAGAGCAAGCAAAGTGACTGACAATAATAGAGGAAATATAGTGCATGATTCTTTTGTCATTATTGTATTTTCTTTGATGTGATTGATCCGATATATAGGTTTAATATTTTACAACCAATTGATTGTCGTTATTGTTGTTGTTTTTTTTTTTCTTTTTTAGATATTTTCTTAAACACAATACAATGGGTTCAAATTTAAGAGAGAGAGGGGGAGATAGTGATAGAGATGGAGGGTAGAGAGAGAGGGAGGTGGGAGAGAGATGGAGGTGGAAGAGAGAGGGAGGTGGGAGAGATATGGAGGTGGAAGAGAGAGGAAGGTAGAGGGAGAGGAGGGGCTTGAGAGAGAAGGAGAAAGGGAGAGAGAGAGAGATGGAGTTGGAGGGGGAGAGAGGGAGGAAAGAACAAAGAAAGAGAGAGATAGAGGTGGAGAGAGAGAGGTAGTGGCAAGGGAGAGATAGGGAGAGAGTGAGGGAGAGAGGAGAGGAGGGAATAGAGAGACGAGGAGAGGAGAATGATAGGTATAGAGGGGGAAGAGAGATAAAGGGAGACACTTAGATGGATGGGAGAGAGAGGAGAGAGGGATGGAGACAGTGACAAAGTTGGAGGGAAGATAGAGAGAGAGAGTCACTAGGGGGAAGAGAGAGAGAGGAATCAAGAGAGAGAGAGAGAGAGAGAGAGAGAGATGAAGTTGGAGGGGGAGAGAGGGAGGGAAGAAGAAAAAGACAAGAGGGAGAAAGGTGGAGACAATGGAGTGATAAAGGAGAGATGGAGAGAGAGTGAGGGAGAGAGGAGAGTGAGATGGAAAAGAGAGAAGGGCAGAGAGAGAGAGAGAAGGGAAGAAAAAAAAGGTAGAGGAAGAGGGAGGGAGAGGAGAGATATATAATTATATATATATATATATGGAGAGAGTGTGTGTATGTGTGGGGGGTGAGATATACAAATGGAATAAGAAAGAAACACATATAACTATATGTATATATCCAACCTAGATCCATCGTAACCCCATATCTATCAAGCACGAAGTGGGATCAAATCTCTCAAGTTGCAAACCTTTCCTTAAATTTTACACTCAAAAAATAGGTTTTCAGCTCGAGAGGTTTGATCCCTCTCGATGATTTATATATCTAGGGTTAAGATGGATCTAGGCTAGTTTACAAACATCTTAGTAATCATACCTTTCAAAATCTTGATGAAGCTCCTGAAAATTTTGTTCAAATGAATGAATGAACACAATTGGTAAGGTATGACACCACAAGTTGACTCGACCTTCAAGAGTGAGGGTGAATAATTTACAAGAAAAGTCTTCACAATTGATTTCATGAGATTCACAATACCTGAGAAAATGAGATGTATGTTCAACTATAGATATTTTACCCTCACCATCAAACTTTATTTGAGACAAGTTGTAAAAAAGTTTTGCAGGAAGTGAAAGTTTAAGATTATATCTATTAGAAAAGAATCTCGGGAGTATGATTTGGGAATGAGCCATTCAAGAGAAGAGATTCAAAACAGAATGAATGGGATTATCTTGTCATTTGACCCTCCTTCCAGTGACAATTATTGGTAGTGCTAAAAATCCTTCAACCAAGTGGGTCTCCCTGATATGAAGTCTCAACTAGACCTCACACTGTTTGGAGTAGGAGCCCCAACTAAAAATACAACTAGTTTCCATTATTCTTAGAAATTTTCCTTGGGCGCAATTGTAGTAGATCTGACCCAGAAATATATGAAAATAAAAATATACCCAGAAATAACAAGATAGAAATAGATATAAATGTTTCTTTATTGATCAAACCCTTAAGGTAGGGAAACACCATACAATCACTCCTTAAGGAAGGAGAACACTCCACAAGGCATATGCTTGTCCATATAATATTCCTTGACCTCTCTCCATGGGGAGTCTCTAGCCTCTATATAGGCCTCATACATACAATTCCATGGGTCATTACCATGGTTTCCTCAATACCATCTATCTAATACAATGGGCTTATTATATTATTGCTAACTACTTGTGGTCCCTTACATGATATGGGTTAACCACTTTTTTTTATTACTATGGCCCATCCGATTATTACATTATTCCCTTGGGTACCTCCCTCTATACCCCATACTATCTCCCTTAGGTATACTACATTCCACCCCCCTTAAACATGTTTCGTCCCCAAGACATAAGAAGAACACAAATAATAAGATCTACTCAAAAGAGTAGTCCACTGGTACCATGCACATGCATCTAGCCATCCAAGAGAAAGGTGAACCCTCAATCTAGCTGGTGCCTCGCTTGCTTGAGATGGAAGTTGACCTTAGCAAATCTTCTGTGTTGCTGTGTTGTGGGTGGATCGTCGTCCCTCTCTATCTGTCATGCGGGGGTTGTTGTCCTTGTTGTTGATTTGTTGCCATCTTGTTGGTTGTTTTCTTGTGGGGTGATGTGGGTGGTGATATGCTAAAGTTTTAACCAAAGGTGTATATTTCTTTAATTCACCACCTAATGGAGCCTGATTGGTAACTGGTACATGTTGTGGTGCATATTTTTGTTTCTTATCTTCCAATATTACTTCAACCACAAATTCCTCATATGATGTATCAGTACCTATAACATTTTATGCTTCATCCTCCTTAGACTTAGTTGTTTTTCTGGTACCTGGTTTGATGTTTGTGTTTGGTTGTTGACCGTCAAAGGCTCATCGTCTGATGTGTTAGTGTCATTAGAGCTTTGTGCTTCTACCTCCATAGTCTTTGCTTTGGTCTTAATGGAAATATCCTACAATGTAATTTTCTTCTTTTTATACTAGAGCTTCAGGAATTTCTTCTGCACATTAATATTGATAGTACCAACAAATTCCATCCAAGGGTATCCGAAAACAACATCCACACTATCTGTCATGAGGAACGTGTTATATTTGCGGACAAATCTAACCTCCCTAGGAGTCTAAGACTCTCTAGTGACAAACAAACCAAACAAGAGCTATCCTTCTCTAGATACACATCATTCTACGAGAATTCAAATGTTTTCGATCTTACCTTAGGTCCAACCCTTGTTGTAGCAGTCCAGCCTTGCTGATCCGGATGAGCTCCTCCTTCACTTTCAGACCTGCATACACTAAAAAAGCAAATGATTACATAGCATCTGAATATTCATCATAAAACAAAGCATATCTATCATATTGACCAAGGAATACATGAAATAATTCATTAACAAATCATTGAGAAGAATGGACTTATTTGTATTAAATAATCAAAGGAACCATTACAACCTGAGCCTTGGTGTTGTGCAAGCTCCTCCCAGGGTCCAGCAAGAGATTTCCTCTACTTTGACAAGCTCACCCACTCCCACTATGGCAACAAGGAAGGATAGTGATCTCTCCTCACAAGTCAACAAATGGAAGTCCTAATTCCAGCAGCATTTACCCTTTAGAATGTTCAGCTTTCAACCTCCCCTCCTTTGGCCCAATGCCTGTATTTATAGTATTCTAGAGGAGGTTATTCAGTTCCAACATCAATGGGATACTCCCTCTTTTGGATGGGGTAGCTCCTCTCTTGATGGGATAAGCTCCTCTATCATAGGGGTGCATGAACCATCTGGAGGCGCTCAATACACGTCAAGAACTCTTCTAGAAGGCTCTAGAAGTGACCACAAGTAACTTTTTAAAGATGAAACTTGCGCCTTTTGACCTTTACAGGGGTACGCACCCTAGCTTTAGTATACAGAGCGTATTACTACGCAGGTCTAATGTATTTGGAGTGCGTACACGCAGGCAAGGTAGAGAGAACCTGCGTACCCAGAGATAAACATGTTTTCAAGTGACTTTCTCTCTCTTTGAAGTTTTGACATGAAGAGCAGAGGTATGGGGCTTGACAAAGAGGACAATGTGGCTATTGATGAGGCCACATAAACTGCAGATAGTCAAGGTGACAAAATTTAGTGTAACAGATTGCCCCTAAAGTACGAAGCCTGTAATAGATAAGGGTGTTAAGTCATATAAGAAGGGTGAAGTGCTTTATCATTTCGAGGATCATCTTGTGGATAGCCCGGTTGGAACCTGCAATTTTCAACACAAAATACATGTAAAATATCATATCATACTGAGGTAGGCATTCCCATACTCAGATCAAAACTTTAACTATGGACTAACTATTCTGGTACAGGAATGATTTCATAATACATCATAATCATAGACTCTCGTAGACACAGCATGGACGCAGCCATCTGTTTATGATTGGTCTACAACATAATGAATACAAAACTCCTCGCAGCCTGGATGGTGGAAACTAGATCCAGGGTCTTCATTTCTGTTCCCGAATTGGTACGATTCTAGCCATGTGAATGAATGAGTCGATGTCGAACATGGTAGAAACCACTTGATTACCGGTTAATGATGTAAACCGTTAACAAGTGTGGGAGAAACCACCAGTAATGTCAATGGTTCTCAAAGTACCCAGCACAATCCATGAGATGTGAATGAATGAGTCGATGTCGAACATTTCATGGAATCCTTCGATCGCAAGTCAATGATGAAAACTGACGTCGAAGGCGAGAAACCTGCCATTGATGCATGCAGACTCCAAAGTACTGACGATTTCTAAGTCAACTTTCTAGATAGTACTGATGTCGATAGAAAGCGACCCATCGCAGGCAAGCCCACAACACGAAATCATAGTTCAAGTTGAAGAAATGTTGCTGCAAGGACTGACTCAATGATGACACAATGAATGATAGGTATTTTGCGGTTGAATGTTTTGTTTACAGACCTCTTGACACATAACGACACAACAAATGGTTTGGCGACGAATGACTCAAAGTTGACTCCCATAACCCGGCTAAAGTGATTTTGGTCAACATGTGAGGCAAAGGATTTCCCAACCCAGGTGACTAAAAAGTGTCGTGTTCAAGAGTGGTAATAAGGTTTTTCTGAGACAAAAGGATATCAAATAGGCTCATTCTTCTCACTTTTCCCCCACCATTTCTGGCAAGTACCTCTTTATTTTTTACAAGCTTGAGGAGGATAACATATGCTTGTTTTTAAGCTCATCCTTCGGATGAGTCCAACTTAGTTTTTGATGCGAACCCTAAGAGGAGCGGTCCGTTCCTGTTTGTAATAGAACAGGTCCTTTACTGTGAAATTTTAACGAGTCCAGTATAGGAGAAACTCGGCGCTTTTCATATTTAGAGAGTCTGAAAACTTAGAAAACTCCAGATTGAACTTTTTCGTAAAGTTGTGTCTCCTAAGCCCGAAAAAGTATAAAATAATACCTAGGAGAAACGCTTGATCTTGCGACCAAGGATACTTTCATAATTAGTGTCTTTGACCTGAAAAGTAAAAAGCGATCAAGGACACGTCGTTTTATTTCCAATATCGAATTTGAAACGACAAAAACCCGGCAATCTTTTCCTGTTTTTACGGTCAGAAAAGGGCTATAAGAGGACCGTCTTTTAATTCCGTTTTAACGAGTGTAAAAGAAACGCTCGGCAATCTTTTCAGTTTTTAGGAGTCAGAAAAGGGCTTAAAAGATGACTCTGATGTCTGATTTGTGAAAAATGACAAGTTTCCCTGAAAATCCCTCTGTCCTGCACAAAAGCGAAACATTACTCATACCTGTTTAAGATGGGCAAAAATGCATTAAAATGACCTTCCATGGTGAAAAATAAACAAAAATAACATTTATTCATCCAAAAAACCTATAAAAGACCTTTTACCATGTCATTTTTACCATTTTACTATTGAGGTTGAGAAAAGAGCTTTTGGCAAGAAACTTCTCGTGCGGATTGCGGAAAATCAGACCGTCGGAATCGAACACCGTCACCTCCAGGGAATCCACAACATCCTCCTCTTCAATTTCATCCGTTTAGAATTCAAATTTAAGTTTTAGTTTGATTTTTTGGAGGCATAGGGGTTTTGGGATGCGCTCCTCGGG
>APFE031008375.1:0-10102 GCA_000404065.3 Pinus taeda | reverse complement strand
TCCTGACGATGGACCACATTGGTTGGTTCGAAACGCATTGGCAAAAATCTTTCTTATGTGATTTACGCTGAAGCTCTCCTTATAACTATGACAAATCACAGAAGTTTCAATTCTACAAAAAACTTTTCTTCAATAATCTCCCAAGCAAAGAATTGGTTGACCCCGTTCCAAGCAAATCAAGAGGGCATTCAAGTGGAGAAAAGTTCAAACATGCATCAAGAATTTCTTCCCATTAATCGGGAAGGGGGAGAAATAAATGAGGAACAGGAAGCAGGTCTTCAAGTTCATACGCTGGGTGTCGAACATAGAGAAGAAAACCAGCAAGTGGGAAATGTTGGACAACAATATATTGAGCCATTTATCATAGAAAAAGAGGCTATCTTATGTAAAAATAAAGTTGATAATGAGATTGTATATCATTGCATTGAAGAACACAATGATGCCCATGGATCAGTGGTAAACAATCTATTTGAAGTTGGCCATATGTCATATAGTGATGTGAAAAAATTTCTTTTTCTTCCTGAGGTCATAATTACAAATTATTTTTAATCAAAGCTCAGAGATGAAAAGTGGAGACATAAAAGTGACAGATCAATTTCGTAAAGATGTTGTTGATTGTTCTGTTGAGCATAGTATCCCAATAGAAGGTTTATTCGAGCAAGAACCTTCATACATAGAGACTTTCTTTTTTGGAGTTGATCAAGACCATATTTTTTCTTATACTTTTGAAGATCATGTGGCAGATTACATGGAGAAATTTATTAATAGCTAAACATACCATTTTGTGGATATATTCCTAATTTTTTTTACGAGTTTCCCTTATGCATAGTTTATTTTTCGTTCACTATGAATTGTATTTTCAAAATTCACTGGTAGAATGGTTCTAGATCAAGCACTCAAATGCTAACTTGGTACCATTGGAAGATTGACTTCACCTGATGGAGATCAGTCATGCACATAGGCAGGAACTTGTACATAAATAAGCTTAGGTGTTTAGTGTTTGGTTTCCATTTGCAGTTCTTTAGTTTAATTTTAGCCGATAAATAAGGGTGATTGTCCCAGTTGGAAATCGGTTTACAGAGGTTTCAGGCTTCAATAATGTCAAGTTTTAGCTTTTCAAATTTCTGGGTTTTCAGAATTTTTGACTCCATGCCCAACAAAGGCTATTGATCTACGATTCTCATCACCTTGCTATCAAAGCTCAAGCATCCAATTATTGTAGATACTGGAGTGAAATCAATGTACAAATGCCATAGAATTTAAATTGATTAAGCAATATATGACTCCATGCCCGAGGTGAAGGCACTGATCTGCGGTTCTTAGTGCTTTTGTGGCAAAAGCACTATCGCCAAGTGGCGCTAGATGTTGTAGCTTCCATTGTTATTTTAGTCTTATTTTCAGTTTTATCACAAAATGAAACAAAATTCAAAAGAAATGAAAAATCAAAGCATTGTCAAAAGGTCATGCAGGTTCAAGAGGCACAATCAAGCGATAGCTTGATGAGTACAATGAGGTGTATTGTAGGGAAAAGCTAAGCACGAAGGTTAATTAAGGCTTAACCCCCACAGTTGACTGTGACATAAGCATGGTTGACCACAATGTGTGGCCTGAAATCACTGCGGGTTTCAACCTCAATGAAGTTCCTGTAGATTCTTTATCCCCGCAAAGCTTATAATAAATAAAGTGTCTTGTTTGATTGGCTTTGAATGTGAACCTGCAAGAAGATCTGGGTTGTTTGATCAATAAGCCATAGATCCAACGGTAATTGCATAAGTTAAATAGAATGGGTTCATTTTGGAGATCGAATGTGATGGTGTACCCACGAGAAGGTCTGGGCCATCCAATCAACAGGCCACAAATCCGATGACAATCGGGTGGGTAACTAATTGAAAGTGTTGGCATATCAAACACAGTTTAAATTTTCTGAAGTTCGGGCCAATCTCAGCCATCAATCCAAAGAGACAGGATCCGATGGATATCGAGTGGAAAAGTAATCAAATTTTATCACTAAAATTGGACCCGATAGATTATTAACTAGCGGTTTATATTTCCCATCGGGTCCATATGGGAGTCAACGGAGTGTTGAAGAGGTGAACTTGATAAGGCTTATTTCAAACAAGTTTAAAGTCTCATGAGCTCCAGAGGATCAGACCGTTTGTTGAATGAGTGATCAGATGGTTCACGTATAGCTAAAGCAGACCCAACAGGTTATGAACCAGATTGTTAATCCTTTTTAGTTCCATGGTAAACTATGTTCCACGTAAATTAGTTGATTCTGTTGTTTAAGCAGAATAACCAAACTTAGAGGTGGATGGCTAAAACTACAAAGAAAGGTGATTTTTCGGGTTTCCCTATTTTTGGCCAATCAAAACACTCTCGATACATACGTGAGCCCAGGTCCACGCACGGGGTTTGTCAAAAACAGTTAATTATGATTAAAATAGTTTAATCATTATTAAATCATCTACAGAGAAACTTCATCAGCATCCAAGCAACAGAGCTGAAAAGCTAACAACCATCATGATTTTTCTAAATTTTGTTACCTCTTGTTATTTTATTTACGAGGTGTTTTTTATCCTCTATGTAATATTCTATAATAACCTTTACTTCAAAGAAGTTAGAGGATAGTTAAGCAATTTGACAGTTTTGGTGATCACCAACTGTCTTATAATGTATGAAAAGAGGAAAATTCACAGAGAAGGGGTTCGAATTTTGGAGAACCTGGAGACTAAGCTACTGAATTCCTGATACAACAGTTGATTAATGAAAGAATTAGAAGTTTTACATACATTGTTGGGTATGATTTTGTGACTTCTATGTTATGTGTCATCTTATGTTTTCTTCCTTTAAGTATCCTAATGAAGCTGCAAGTCTTTATTTGCTTATGTAAATGAAGTTAAAATCCCTTAAAAGAGCGTTCCTATACTTCAAGTTCCCACCTTTGCAATTCTCCTAAGTTACAGATAGTAGTTTCTGTGTAAGACAACATATTATATTTAACTTCTCCAAGTGTCACAGGTAGTAGATTATGTGTAAAACAACATATTGTCTATGACTCCTATACTTGAAGTTCTCACCTCTGTAATTCTTCTAAGTTATAGATAGTAGTTTCTGTGTAAGACAACATATGATCTTTAACTTCTCAAAGCATCACAGATAGTAGATTTTGTGTAAAATAGCATATTGTCCATGACCTATTCAAGCTTTCTCCATTCATCGTTTATATTCAACAATCAAATGGCATTCTGATATTTTCTTGTCACCTAAGTATTGAGGGTTAAAAACCAGATTTCCCAGGTCCTTCATTTGAGAACAAAACATACAATTAAGTGACAAACAAGTGACAATCATTATAATCATTAATGTCTTACGCACAATTTCTACACAACCAAGAAATTGGTTTCTTAAGGTACAACATTAATTTGCATCGTTGCAGAGGAGAGAAGGCAAGAACACTTTTCACTGGGTTTTCAATATTTTCCTCTGGTTGTTCAGTGAGGAGAAAATATTTGGCTATTTTGAAAAAAAAAAATAACTCTAGCGACTCCACAAGAGCAAGAACCATAGCCTGCAAAACAATTGAATAAGAACACTTTCCCTAGGTTTATTAAGTTTGAAGCTAATTCTTGAGGGTGACAAGTTTCAATAGTTGGTTGTACATTCACACCTGTGATCTTCACTTTGGAGTTTTCTTTTCTAGGATTTAATGGCTATCCTTGCATTCTTAGCCAATAAATTTAGCCCAGTAGATTTTACTGGGATCACTGGCTATCCTCATCATATGCCTACATTTCATGAGTGGAATGAATATCTTCCAAGATTAATTGGAAATGAATATGAAGATCTGGTTTAGTATCTCCAAGAGTTTCATGAATGCATGGAGCAATAGAGTATCATTCATGAAGATGTGAAGATGAAGTTTTTTATGTTTTCTTTGGACCAAGAAGCTAGGGTTTGGTACAGGTCTCTGCCAAATTCAAGCATTTCATCTTTGAAAGATTTCCATTCAGTGTTCAATTCTTTTTGTAGAAATTATTATGCACACAAGTTTCTTTTTGAAGGTTGTTGTGATTATTATGATTCTAAAGAAACTTTAAAAGCTCATGACAATCCCGTTGAAGAAACTAAAGACCATGTTGATAATATATCAAGAATTCAGAGAGGTTATAGCGAAATCAATTATGAGCAAGTCCCTGAAAGCAAAGAACTATCATTTTCTCAAAATGATGCAAAAAAGTTTATAAATTTTTTTTCTTTAATAATATCCCAAGCAAAGAATTAGTTGACCCTGTTCCAAGAAAATCAATAGGGCATTCAAATGGAGAAAAGTTCAAACATGCATCAAGAATTTCTACCCAACAGTCGAGAAGAGGGAGAAATAAATGAGGAATAGGAAGAAGGTCTTCAAGTTCATCAGTTGGGTGTTGAACATATAGAAGAAAACCAGCAAGTGGGAAATGTTGGACAACAATATATTGAGCCATTTATCATAGCAAAAGAGGCTATCTTATGTAAAAAGAAAGGTGATAAATAGATTGTATATCATTGCATTGAAGAACACAATGATGCCCATGGACCAGAGGTAAAAAATCTATTTGAAGTTGGCCATATGTCATATAGTGATGTGAAATTTTTTCTTTTTCTTCGTGAGGTCATAATTACAAATTATTTTCAATCAAAGCTCAGAGATGAAAAATGGAGACATAAAAGTGACATAGATCATTTTCTTAAAGATGTTGATTTTTCTGTTGAGCATATTATCCCAATAGAAGGTTTATGCGAGCAAGAACCTTCATACATGGAGACTTTCTTTTTTGGAGCTAATAAATACCATATTTTTTATTATACTTTTGAAGATCCTGTGGCAGATTACATGGAGAAATTTATTAACAGCCTACACATAACATTTTCTGGATATATTCCTAATTTTTGTTGTGAGCTGGCCTTATGCATAGTTTATTTTCCATTCAGGATGAATTGTATTTTCAAAAATCACTGGAAGAATGGTTCTAGATTATCCACTCAAATTCTAACCTGGTATCATTGGAAGATTGATTTCACCTAATGGAGATCAGTCATGCACATAGGTAGGAACCTATACATAAGTAAGCTCAAGTGTTGAGTATTTGGTTTCTAGTTGTAGTTCTTTAGTTTAATTTTAGTGGATAAATAAGGGTGATTGTCATAATTGGAAACCGGTTTGCAGAGGTTTCAGACTTCAAGAACGTCAGGTTTCAGTTTTTCAAATTTCTGGGTTTTCAGAATTTCGGACTCCATGCCAAACAAAGGCTACTGATCTACGATTCTCGATACCTTGCTATCAAAGCTCAAGCATCCAATTATTGTAGATACTAGACTGAGATCAGTGTACAAATGCCATATAATTTAAATTGATTAAGCAATATATAACTCCATGCCCGAGGTGAAGGCACTAATTTGCAGTTCTTAGTGCTTTTGTGGCAAAAGCAATATCCCCAGATGGAGACAGGTGTTGTAGCTTCCATTGTTATTTTAGCCTTATTTTCAGTTTTATCACAAAATGGGAATGTACAAATTAATTTGTACCTTAAATATTGTGACACTTCCAGAGTAGCTGCTGGAAGTCGATGCGTCGCCCTTGGGTAGCCGCAAAAGGATTTGGGAAAAGTTGTCTATCATCGCAATCCTTTGTCACTCAAGGGCTTCTTCAAACAAGATTTTGATAGGATCTCATGCCCCCCTTGTCTTTCTTTTCATCTGCCATGGGAGGTCGTCAAGATTTGCGAGGTTGATTTTGCAAACCCTCAACCAAATTGAGCCCTAACTCCTTATATCCTGATCTCGTTGAGGATATGCAAAGAGAAATAGAGAAAGATAAAATTGCTCTGATACCACTAATTTGGATTTAAATAAGAACACAATAAAGTACATATATAACCATAAATACAAAAATGTAGCAGAAATAACATTTCCTTTCATTAATAAAAAAAGTACTGAAGTATGCTTACAAACAGAATGGAAATAAGACTAGCTTGGGCGATGGTAACTTATCTTTAAGAAGGGATGTGGTGGCTACATGCCTCTGAATTGAGTTACATTAAGGCTCAAAGGCCTATTTATTATTGAGAAACAATGGAAAACCCTAAACATCCAAAAACCTAACCTTAGGAGATGAAGCACCAAAATTGTGTGTCCCATTTAGGTAAATTGCTACATCAACTTCCCAGGGTCGTAAATTTGGCATATGATCTCCGTTTGGCTATCATAATACTTCATTTAGAAGAGAAGGATACAAATAAATATGCAAGTTGATTCGAGACATTTTTGGCCTCTCCATTTTTCCCAAAAACATCATTTAAGGCCTCAAAATGGCTTCGGAAGTTCAGGACCTGAAAAACTACCAAAAATAGTAAACTGTGCTACAACTAAGGAAACTGAAAAATTGAAAGAGACATTGTTGGGGGTCCAAGTGGAATAGGCTGGTGGCCACCAATATCCACCTGCATCATTCCCCCCCCTCCCCCACCTTAGGAAGAAATGGTCCCCATTGCGTTGAGTGCCTCCATGAGATGAGAAAATTTCTGTTGAACTTGGTCCCTGATGAGATGTTCTGCAATCTCTGATGTGTCCAGTAATTGTGGGAAGCATGGTCGAGGATGGTGTAAGCCAAGGAATGGAGGAATGTTGTGCTCCAAAGAATTGTTTCCCAGAACCTTGGTAATGGTGTAAGGACCATATCAAAGTCGTCTGAGTTTCCGATGGGATCTTGTAAGGCATTCTTTCTGCAAATGCAACCAAACTTTGTCGCCTACTTAAAACATGTGTGGCACATGATGTTGATCATGTCACTGCTTGTACATGGCATTTTCCACAATGGAGTGACAATATATATCATCACGTTGGGTAGAGGTGCTCTGGGAGTCAGATCGAACAAATGCTTGACTTGACAGTGCAACAGTTCCCCTATGGGTGAGGAGAAGATGTCCCTGTATTCTTTCATGACCATATCCATCTACTTCTGCTGCGTGGAGGAACCCTTCTCAGGGCCCATGTATGTGGATACAATCTTCTCCTTACTCTGAGAGCGAACGAGAAAGAAAATAAATTTCATGGTCTCAGAGATGATCTTACTGCATTTCTTGGAAAAGATCAAAGAGGTGGCGGTAGGTGGGGCTACCTCTGCTATCCTATATAATGTACGACCCAAAGAAATAATCACAGAGTGAGGTATATACTCATATATAGCATGTCACTTCCACAAATATGGTTGTCCTAATAATATATCACAAACATCGAGAGGTGCAACATCACACAATACTTCATCTGCGAAGGGCTTGATGTTGTAGGGAAGGAGACACTATTGTTTGACTCAAAGATCTCATCCTTGGTGAAGCCACCCGATGTTGTATGGTTGTGGGTGTGGTATTTGTAGTAGGCCTAGACGCTTCATGACCTCTACTAAAATGAGGTTCTTTTGGATTCCATTGTCGACAATGAATTGTAGCAGTGAACCCTTCACCCACATTTGTGAGTGGAAAGGATGCTCCCCCTCCTCTGGATCATTGGGCTTATTCTTATGGATCTTGGCGGTGGCAACAGTGGCACTAGGCTCCACATCAATAATCTACTTCCCTTTTTCATTCCTCTTGTCGGGTTCTGACTCAAGGTCGAAATATGCATCTTATTCTGAAGCCTTCAACTCGACCACCAGCGACTGCTTCATCTGACACTCACTTGTGTTGTGAATGGGGATCTTATGGAACTCACACCACTTTCATGTGTTCTTCTTTCATTTCGTGGTGGTGTTCTTTTCTTGTAGTTTCAATGGGTTGTCTTCGGTCACCCTGCCTTGGCTTTGTCCTTTGTTCTTCGGATTCGCAGATCCAAAGTCTCGCTTCTTTTATTTAAACTTTTGTTTGATCTTGAGAGTGTATTCATATGACGTACCTAGAGAGGAGATGTCTAGGAAATTCATCTCGTCTGTGTAGGCAGTCACAATATTTGAGTACCAATTTCCGCTCTAAATCCTTGATACCCAACTTTGTGCGAAGGGTATGAAAAATATTGGTAAACTGATGCACGTCTTTGTCCCTTCCTTGCCGCAGCGTGGTCCACTTTATGTATTTGTCCTCATAGCTTTTGACAGGGTAGTATTTCTTCTTAATGGCCTCCCAAAATGAATTCCAAGTGGGTGTGGCTGAAAACAATGAGGCCTTACTTTCTTCCTTGTGCTCGTAGTAGGTTTCCCACTAGTCCTTGATGTGGGGGGCGGCTTTGAGAAGTGAAAAAGTGATATTTTCCCTACTGGAAAATCATGAACATAAAAATTTCCTTCTAGCAGATTTAACCATTTATCTATGACATCCACATCTATTTAACCCTCAAATATGGGAACGTCAAAATTAACTTGTACCTTAAAGAGTGTGGCACTTCCAGAGTAGTTGCTGGAATTCAATGCATCGCCCTTGGGTAGCTGCTGAAGGATTTGGGCAAGGTTGGAAATCATCGCGTTCCTTTGTCACTTGAGGGCTTCCTCAAGCAAGATTTTAATAGGAACTCCTGCCCCCTCATCTTTCTTTCCATCCACCATGAGAGGCCATTGGGATTTGTGAGGTTGATCTTGCAAAGGTTCAACCAGATTGAGCCCTAACTCCTTAGATCCTGACCTCGTTGGCGACATGCAAAGAAAAATGGAGAAAGAGCAGACCTCTCTGATACCGCTGATCCAGATTTAAACAGGAACACAACAAAGTACATATATAACCATAAATATAGAGATGCAGTAGAAATAACACTTCCTTTCATTAATAAAAAAAGTACGAAAGTATGCTTACAAATAGAATGGATAAGACTAGCTCGGGCGAAGGTAGCTTATCTTTGAGAAGGATGTGGTGGCTACATGCCTCTGAATTGAGTTACATTGAGGCTCAAAGGCCTATTTATTATTGAGAATCAATGGAAAACCCTAAACATTGAAAAACTGAACCCTATGAGATGAAGCGTCAAAACTGTGGGCCCCGTTTGGGTAAATTGGTACATCAACTTCCCAAGGTTGTAACTTTGTCATATGATCTTCGTTTGGCTATCATAATACCTCGTTTCGAAGATCTCGAAGGCTATAAACAAATTGGTAAGCTGGTTTGGGATGATTTTTATCTATCTGTTTTTCCCTAAAATATCATTTATGGCCTCAAAATGGCTACAGAAGTACAAGACCTAAAAATTTGCCAAAAATGGTAAATTGTGCTACAATTAAGGAAACTAAAAAATTGAAAGAGACTATGCTGGCAGTCCAAGTGGAATAGGTGGGTGGCCACCAATATCCACTCGGATCATTCCTTCCCACTTAGGAAGTAAAGGTCTCCATTGAGTTGAGTGCCTCCATGAGATGAGGAAATTTCTATTGACCCTGGTCCCTTGTGATATGTTCTTCAATCTCTGATGTGTTGAGTAATGGTGGGAAGCATGGTCGAGGGTGATGTAAACCAAGGAATGGAGGAATGTTGTGCTCCAAAGCATTGTTTCCCATAGCCTTAGTAATGGTGTAAGGACCATATCAAAGTGGTCTGAGTTTCTGATGGGCTCTTATAAGGCATTCTTTCTGTGAATGCAACCAAAATTTGCCGCCTACCTTAAACATGTGTTGCACCCGATGTTGATCATCTTGCTGCTTGTACTTGGAATTTTCCACAATGGAGTGATGATATATATCGACCCGTTGGGCAAAGGATCTCCCGAAGTCAAATCGAACAAATGCTTGACCTGACAATGCAACGGTACCCCTGTGGGTGAGGAGAAGATGTCCCTGTATTCTTTCATGAATGTATCCACCTACTTCTGTTGCATGGAGGAATCTTTCCTAGGGGCCATGGATATGGTTACGATCTTCCCCTTACTCTGAGAGCGAACCAGAAAGAAAATAAATTTCCTGGTCTGTGAGATGATCTTATTACATTTCTTGGCAGAGATCAAAGAGGTGGCAATAGGTGGTTCTACCACTGGTTGTTAGGATATTCCGACACGTAGGAATAGTTAAGTATAACTTGGTCTAGTATAGAGTTAGGTAAAGTGTGTTTCTTTACTATGTACATTTGTAACTTACAATCCGACGGTCACGATATGT
>APFE031008373.1:0-15997 GCA_000404065.3 Pinus taeda | reverse complement strand
TAGCCTTATATCGATGATTTACCAGCACATTGTTTATGGCGAGCTGATCATCTCACTCATTTACGAGAAATTTTTATGCGATGTAGGCATTATTGGATTAGGTTGAATCCCCACAAGTGTGTTTTCTATATAGAAACGGGTCGTTTACTGGGATTTGTTGTATCCAAAGCCGACATTCATGTTGATCCTTCAAAGGTCGAAGCCATCATCAAATTACCACCTCCTTTGACTCTTCGCCTACTCCAGAGTTTGCAAGGGAAAGCAAACTTTTTACGTCGTTTGATTCCTAACTACGTCGATATTACAAAAGGTTTCACCTGGTTGTTGAAATAGAACACTCCATTCTTTTGGGACAGGATAGCTGACAAATATTTCGATGCACTTAAACATGTGTTGACCCATGCGCCGTTATTGCATCCTCCCAACTACAACCAGGATTAGTTCTTGTACCTCGTCGCTTCCCATTCCACCATTGGGATGGTTTTAGTTCAATAGGATGAATTCGAAAGTGAACATGTGATTTATTATGTTAGTCAGACTCTAACTCTGACTAAGTTAAAATATTCACATGTGGAGAAACTGGCCTTAGCTGCAGTCCAAGTTGTTTAGCGATTTCGTCATTACATTACGCAAAACCACGGTCATTTCTGACTGTAACCCTATGCAATACATTTTAACTAAACAATTTCTCGGGGGAAAGTATTCCAAATGGATTGTCATACTGCAGGAATTTGACTTGGAATTTGAGAAGGCCAAGTCAAAGAAGTCTTTGGTTTTTGCGGAATTAATGTGTGACTTCCCTCGTGCTCATACCGAACATGTGGCAGAAGAACCCATTGCGGATGAATCCTTGTTCCTTATCAGCATTGTTGATCCATGGTATGGAGACATCATTGTCTATATCTAGACCCAACCTTTTCGGCCGGACATTTCACGATCTCAGCGTTGGAAAATATGTTTCCAATCCCAACCTTACACTATTCTTGGAGATTCTCTTTATCATCGTGGGGTGGATTTCTGTTTTCCGTCATTGTCTTACTCATGACAAGGCTGAAAAGGTTCTTAATGACTGTCACTCTGGAGCATGTGGCGTTCATATGTCTAGGTACGCCACAGCCCAAAAGATTTTGCATGTTGGCTATTTGTAGGCGTCGTTATTCAAAGATTGTATCATTGCAGTCTATAAATGCCATAATTGCCAAATTTGTTATCGTAAGATGCGCGCTCCACCCTATCATTGCCATTGGTCCGTTCACCAAATGGCGTATCAATTTTATTACATGTAACCCTCACTCGGCCGGGGGGCATGCGTATATCATCCTTGTGGTAGATTATTTTACCAAGTGGGCCGAGGCGATGCCTACATTTTCAGCAGATGGCAAAACAATTGCGATTTTCATTTTCAATCATATAATTGCTAGGTTTGGTGTTCTTCAAGTGATTATCACTAACCATGGGAGTCATTTTCGAAACATCATGATGACTGAGCTTACAGATCAGCTTGGCCTGCGTCACGATAGTTCCACTCCATATTACCCACAGGCCAATGTTTTGGTTGAAGAAATCAACAAAGTTTTAGTCACCATGATCTGAAGAATCATTAGGATTCATAGGTCGAATCCATATAACATGTTATTTTCACCGCTTTGGGCGTACCGAACCTCAGTCAAAACATCAACAAGTTTTACTCCCTTTCAACTGATTTATGGTTTAGAGGCAGTATTACCCATTGAATGCAAAATCTCGTCATTACAAATTTCCATGCAATTATTATCAGCCACTTCTGAAGAGGAAAAACGTTTATTATACTTAGCTCAATTAGATGAGAATCGACATAATGCTGCATTAGCTGTCAAAAATCATGCCAAAAGGATTAAAGCTCAGTATGATTGCAATGTTACACCCTGCAATTTTTCGGAAGGAGACCTAGTCTTACTTTATGATCAAGCAAATGATAAGCTAAGGGCTGGAAAATTTGTACCCATGTGGCATGGTTTGTATATTGTCAAGCGAAAGCTGGCAAAAGGGGCCTATGAGTTAGAATATTTTTATGGTATCTCTTTAGGTAAACCTAGGAATGTGCTTTATCTAAAGTGATATTATGCTTAAAAGATTAGTGTGGAGATTTTTTAGACTAGTTTCTTTCTAAGTTTTGTGTGTTCTTAGATTAGGAGTGCGTGCTTTACTTTGGAGAGTGTTTTTCATTATTGTTCCTGCTTATCTTGATTTTACTCTTGATATTGCAGATGTCGACGCCTCTCCAAACATACATCAGTTTTGCTGATGGCGCTTGTCGTAGTACACAGAACATCTCTTCTGCAACTTGGGTTATCTATTCACCCTCTGACGAGTTAGTATCTATGCATGGGGTAAGCCTCGGTCAAACAACAAACAACATTGCAGAATACAGTGCAGTGATTGAGTTATTATCTGAATCCATTTCATTTGGAATTTGGAGTTTGATTGTTAATTTAGATTTAGAACTCATCGTATTACAGCGTAATCGAGTTTATGCCATTAGAAATCCAACATTATTACGATTATTTTTGAGAGTCTGTCTCTTGGAACAAGAATTTGATTACATAGAATATCAGCACATTCCAAGATATTTAAATACATTAGTAGATGCAGTTGCTTCTCGAATGTTAAATAGACATTTGCATTAAATCAAACAGTAAATTTAAAAACATCTCATAACATGTTTTGCAAGATAACCATAATAATAATATAGCATAGCATAGGATTGTGTCAAAATATACATCGTCCTCAATCATAGGTTGAAAAATACCTTATGATCAACAAAAATGATAGTATAAAAAGTCCAAGAATGAGTCTACAAGGCAATCATCCTATCACTGGTGATGATCCCAATAGGACACCACTGCTCAGGCCACCTTGCAAAGGAACCTCCTAAAAGGTCCTGGGACCCCAATCACATAGCGCTGAAGTCTAAGAGGAATGCCATCTATGCTGGTCTCTGGAATATCTGCGGTCAAGCACTCTAGATGGATCTACAATTCGGCCAAGGTCTCTACTGATTAGTCATGTGGGGCCGGTGCTGCGATAGTTGGTTGTCTTCGATCATAGGGCTGGAGAGCGGCTGGTCGCCGGGGACCCACATCTGCATTTAAAACTTTTTACTATTAGTTTCGGGATGATTTAAAAACAAAAAAGATATATATAATTAAAATGTTGAAAACAATTTTACCTCTATCATCCCATTACTCTCTTGGTGGAAGAGCCATATCGGGATCACCACGATAATCCATCCCAACGTATGGAAAATCCTGATTCACAAAGAGTTGGTCGTCTAACCAATGGAAATACTCTGGTGTGAATCGAATAACCTCGGTACCATCCTCAGGATGGCAGGCCATGACTGCAACCCATCGCATAACCTGAGGATCTCGGGGAAGTCCAACCCCAACAGTGAGTTGCTCTGGAACCAGCATAGGTACCCTCTCTAGGGCAAAGCTGACAACTAAATAACCATATCCAAAGTTCTTTAGCTGTCCATTCTTCACCGTAGTCAGTTGGCCCTTCACATTGACCAATACAGCATCACACCAGTTGAAGATGGTGCCTCGAAAGCAGTCTACTACCATGCACATCTGGGAACCTATAGCTATATGCAATGCTGCGCTCCCATAGAGTTTGGTAACAGTAAAGGCGATTACCTTTAGTTCAGGATGGGAGATGGTTTTAACATCTATCCATTTGTTCGGAGTCTGGTCATTACAGAACTCTAGTCGGAGACTAGCGATAGATTGACGACCTGGCCTAGATCCGAATAGAGATAATTGCTCACCTCTCTTGGGCAAGCCAATCAAAAAGTATATGTCATCCGGCTCGATTTTGAGTCGGTTGCCACCAATAATGAAGCACTGGTCCTGCGTGCTCCACCTGTTCACTAGCCATTGTAGAAATTCTACCTGTGCCCTCATGCCAGCCATGGTCCAAAATTTTAATAGCCCGCATGCTCTCAATTCCTGTAATGAAGGTGGATGGAGTAATGTAGCTTGATCCACGTCATCGTGCTCTCTTTCCTGCCAAACAAGCATCTTGTGTACCTACATTGCAAATAGGTGGATTAGAACATTTCATTTGAAAGTCTATGGGGCAAAAATGAGGAACTTAGGGTTTAAAATCCGCGTTCCATGGGGTTCGCACCCATCCTTTTAGAGACAGTGCGTAGGTGCGCACTTCTCCTTAAGGACAGGTGCGGCACCCCGACTTTTCTCTGTGCACAGAAGAATCGGGGTGTGCAGGGGCCACATGGCACCCCTGCGCAACTACCGCTATCGATTTTTTGCCCTAATTTTCTTCTAAAAATCAATTTCTAAACCCTAAAACAAAATTTTAAACGAATGAAATGCAAGTCAGGGACAATGTGGATTACCTGGAGAAGACGGTTCTCGATTCCAGCAGTCGGATTTTTCGGAATCTCCATAGGAAGTTTTCTTACCAAAAGCTCTTACTTTTTACTCCAAAGGCAAATGGTGAAAATGAACTTGTAAAAGCCCTTTTTATAAGATTTTTTAGATAAATAAATTAAATTTATTTATTTTTTACTTTGAAAAGGTCATTTTGGTGCATTTTTATTATTTTTTTAAAACATATATGAGTAATGTTTGTAGTTTTTGTGCAGAATATTGGGTATTCAAGCGAAATTTGTCATTTTCAACAAAAAACACATGGGAGTCCTCTTTAAGCTCTTTTCTGACTCATAAAATATGAAAAGATTACGAGTTTTTCTTTTTAGACTCGTTAAAACGGAATTAAAAAGACGGTCCTCTTATAGTTCTTTTCTGACTGTATAAACATGAAAAGATTGCCAGACTTTTGTCATTTCAAGTTCGATATTGGTAATAAAACGACGTGTTTTCGATTGCTCTTTTACTTTTTCAGATTGAAGACACTAATTATGAAAAGTACTCCTTGATCGCAATGATCGAGCGGTTTCCTCAAGTATTATTTTATACTTTTTCGGGCTTGGGAGACACAAATTTACGAAAAAGGACAAGCATGGAGTTTTCTTAAGTTTTTCTTTTGACTCCCTAAAATTGAAAAATGTCTAGTTTCTCTTATACTGGACTCGTTAAAATTCAACAGTAAAGGACCTGTTCAATTACAAACAGGAACGAACCACTCCTTCTTAGGGTTCGAATCTAAACTAAGTTGGACTCATTCGAATCATGAGCTTATAACCAAGCAAATGTTATCCTCCTCAAGATTTTCAAAAATAAAGAGGTACTTGCCAGAAATGGTGGGGGAAAAGAGAGAAAAATGAACCCGTTTGTCATACTTTGTGTTTGAAAAACTTTCCATCACTCTTGAACACGACACTTTTATTCACCTAGGTTGGGAAATCCTTTACCTAACAATTAATCAAGCCACATTGAAAGTCTTCAGCCGATTTCCGGGTATTAGCTTTAGGTCAATTGTCACCAAGCCATCTACAGTGTTGTTATGTGATTAAGAGGTCTCTGCAAATAAACCATTTACCTGAAAAATATCTATCATCCATCATTGACCGTCCCTGAGTTAGTTCTTGCCAAATATATTTCTTAGGACTTGATCTATGATTTCGTGTTATGGGCTTGCCTATGACGGATCGCTTTCTATCGACTCCAACTCATTATCTAGAAAGATGATCTAGAAATCGTCAGAACCTTGGAATCTACATGCCTCAATGGCAGGTTTCTGGCCTTTGACGAGAGGTTGCATCATTGACCTTCGATCAAAGGATTCCGTGACGTGTTCGACATCAACTCATTCATTCACATTTCATGGATTGTACTGAGTACTTTGACGGCCATTGACATTACTGGTGGTTCCTCTCACACTTGTTAACAGTTTACATCATTGACTAGTAATCAAGTGATTTCTACCATGTTCGACTTCGACACATTCATTCACATGGATAGAATCGTACTAGTTCGGGAAGTAGAAATGAAGACCCTAGATCTAGTTTCCACCATCCAGGCTACAAGGAATTTTGTTATCATTATGTAGTGGACTATTCATAAATAGATGGTTGCGCCCATACTATGTCCATATGTTCCTACTTGTGATGTAATACAAAATCATTCCTGTATCAGAGCAGTTTTAGATAGTTCTTAGTCAGTTTTGATCCGAGCATTGAAATCCCTACCTCAGTGATGATATTTTCACATATATATATTTTGTGTTGAATGTTTTTACAGGTTCTGACCGGGGTATCCACAGGAAGATCCTTGAAATGATAAAGTCCTTCACTCTTCTTAGATGATCAAAAAACCATCCTCATCTACTACAGACTTCGCACTTTAGGGGGCAATCTGTTACACAACAAATTGTCACCATGACTTTCTATAGTTTGTGTGAGTCCATCAACACTCATACATACCTCCTTTGCAAGTCTTAAGCTTTAGCTCTTCATCTCAAGCCTTGAGAATGGGAGAAAGACCTTAAAAATATCTCAAATCTTGGTTTCGCACTTTCTCCTAGCATTGCCTGCGGTGCCGCACCCAATGGTCATGTTTCCTACGAACCTGACCGCTCTGTCTATCAAGTGATGGGTGTGAAACCCTATAAAAGTTAAAAATGCATGAGTTCATTCTTAAAAACTCATCTTGGGTCACTTCTAGACACTTCTAGAAGGAATATTGTGCTGGCAAGTCTGCTCCACCATGGTTCATCCATCCCATAACTAAGGGAGCTAACTCCATGATATGAGGTGTTTATCCCATTGAAGGAGGAACTTATCCCTTCAATGGTGGACTTGCAACTTCCTCCATTTGCACTATAAATTCAGGCATTGGGCTGGTTGTAGGAGAGGTTGAAAGCTGAAGATTCTTGAGGGTAAATGCTGCTGGAAATTAGACTTCCTTTTTGAGCTTGTGAGAGGAGAGATCATATACCTTTCATGTCGTTTGGGAAGTGAGTGAGGCTTGTCAAAGTAGAGGAGACTCCTGCTGGACCCTAGAAAGAACTTGTGCAACATCAAGGCAAAGGTTGTAAGGTTATTTTATTCATAGAGTTAATACAATCAAGTTTGTTTTTCTCAATGAATTGTCTCTAACGGTTTATTTTATGAGCTCCTTGATCTTCATAATGAACATGTTTTATTATAATATCTATGCAGGTATGCTTTGATGTGTGTTTGTTTGTGTATGCAGGTTATTGAAAAGGAATTGCTTGAAGCTATTGGAATAACGCTGCCACAAACAAGTGTTGGACCGAGGTAGGGTCTGTTACACCTCTTAGTTTTCATTTATGAATTGAAACATGTTTAGAGAAAAGTAGATTTTCTTGTGCTCTTTGTTGCTAGATATCATTCGATACTAGGGAGATCGGTCTTGTCCGCAAGAACGATTTATCCAGCTAACACATCATATTAAATATTGTTTATTTCCTCCTAGGGATTTTTAGGAGATATTTAAGGGAATATTTATCTTAAATTCAACTACCAAAAATGGTTCCCCATCTTGGCAAGAATCTTCTAACTCTAGTGTTTCTTTCCCAAGTAATTCCAACATTTTATTTTTTAATAAAAATCTATTAACTACATCAAGATAATTTTATTGTTCACATCATGGCTTCCTCACCATCAAATCTAGAAATAGTCCAAGTTTTAAAAGTAATAACTCATACTTATAAACAAAAGAGAGGGGTGTTACATACTACCATAAAACAACTATGACATCATGATTATAAAATGTCCAAATAATCAATCTTCACATCTTTTCATGTTCCACTTTCTTGCAAATGCATAATAACATTAAAATATTTCACACATCCGCAAGTTCTCAACCAATTTCCGACATGTACATAGATAAAATGTATAAAAAGTATTGAGCCATACCTTTTATTGACACCACACATGCATTAATCGAAAACACATAATTACAAAACATATTTATTTGTCCATGCATACGTATAGTTATAAAACATGTCTAACCATCCAAATCCCATTAACATAAAGTAAATTGCATAAATATTACTAAGGGATTCTCACTTATCGCTACTTCAAATGTATCATAAGAAGCTAAAATAGTTACATTTTACTTATTCCCATAAGAAGATGGTAATATTTAAATGAAACGCCACGGTTACCACTACCTCTTATAACAAGAAGAGGGAAATGTTTCCAAATGATAAACGCCACAACAATTATTCTTTCTTTAGACAAGACACATTATTTTCCAAAAGGAAAGCCAAAGTAACTATCCATCTCTTTAAACAAAAACTATCATAATAAACATTATCTTTGTGCATGCAATACACATTATTTTCCTAAAAGAAACTAGCTTAATAACTAATATCTTTGTACATGTAATCTTTTCCAAAAAAAACTAACAACTATTTCCTTTGTGGATTTATACAGATATTCTTTATCAAAAAAAAGATAACACAATAGCTATTAGTTCTCTGTATACAAACAAATACTATTTGTCAAGAAAATTAATACAATAGTTAATATTTCCATTTACATAACACACATTTTTTTCCAAGAAGCCTACACCATAGCTAGTATTTTTTACATGTAAATATATATTTATCTTACAAGAAAACTAACATAATAGATTAGCATGTTTGAGCATGTAACCACATATTCTTTTTAAAGAAAAACTAACACACCATCTATTATTTTTGTGCATTAAAACACATTTTTTTCAAAAAACAATAACTATTGTTTTTGTGTATAAAAACACATTATTTTTAGAGAGAAATTACCATAACTTGTCCATATCTATGTGCAAGAACAACATATAATTTCTTTTCACCATAACTAAGAATAAAATGATGTGTTCTTTTGCAAGGAAAAATGCAAGAACTACCTATTCTTTTCAACCAAAATGACACTATTACTTATCTCTCTGGTGTAGTTTGGGGACAAGACTCTTCTCTTGGTGTTTGCACTTGATCATGAGATAGCTTAACAATTATGGTGTCATTACAGTGACCATCCATAAATTGCTACCATTGAAATGCTTTGATTTGCATTTCTATTTCAATTCACCTCAGTCAAGGTTAGGGTGCAAGCAAGAAATACCAATACTATATCTCCATAAATAGATAGTCCAATATGAACTATAATTAGGATCAATTTAATATTATAGTCATAAGGTATCTCAAACCATTCCTAAACCCTAATTAAATCTTATGAGGTGTGTCCACGTATTTAATAAATAGATTATTTTTTTTCTCCATATTATTAGATCATAAATGTTGATGTGAAAATTATATGTCAACTAGAGGGATAATACATCTGCAGAGTGGCATTCAACAAAACTGGTATGGAGAGTGATGTTGTTTGATTATGTACGTGAAGCATGGAGTGACCATATACCCCTTTTAAAATAAAAAATAAAATATTTTCTAAATTAATAATATAATAATATATATATATATATATATAATATAATTTGGTTATTATTAAAAATCTATAAAAACATCAATAATCACATTCTGTGCGCCAATTGTTGATATACAATGGAGCTGTAAAAGGAATTAAATAACTAATTTTTATTAATTTCACAAAATTGAGAAACCATTAAATAAAATAAATCTAACTAATCTTGCATTTTCTAATGTATGGAGGAGATCTATAATTATTCATGCTTTTAAAAAATATTTCAAGAATTATTATATATAATAAATATATAATATATATATATACATTAAAAAAAGATTAATTAAAATTAAAAAAACTATAGTATTCCCAACAAGAACTAAGATAATTAGTAATAGATGTACAGTTCATTCAATCCTTATATAAACATTAGTTATACACCATTTACAAATCATTTATAATAATATAAAATGGCAATCTGATCATAAATAAAATGTTTCATTATACAAAAATTATTTAATGATTAACATGTTTAATTCATTAAAATATTATTTAATAATAAAATTACCATTCTATTATAAGGTCAAAAAATCAATATATATATATATATAAACTAAAAAACATGAATTTGTATATTTGTATATGTATAATATATTATAGACCATTTTTAATTATCCCCAAAGTACCAAATGCAATTTTTTTTTCAAAATTATCATTATAAAAAATTTCATAGAAGAATACTTTTGTACCTTAAACATTTGATCAATGCATGCTAATCTATATTAAAATGGATCTATATGTGATAACATTATTTAATAACCTATACACTAACATCATTATAATAACACCAAATAAACACATATTTTTATATTTAAAAGCTTTTATATTTCTGGGACTGTTTCTAAATTGTTTTAACATTTTAAGAGAGAAACCAAAACAGTAAAGATATAACTTTGATTATTGACGAAATAGGCTAAAACTTCGATTTATTGACGAAATATGCTATTATTCAGAATGTAGAAGACATTGATGTTTGATTTGAAAGTAATTTTCTATATTCTGAATGGAAGTTATACCCAAAAGCTGTTTCTAATTTGAGGCGGCGTGGGTGATGTGAGATCTGATGTCTCGAGTGATGTGAGATCTGATGTCTGGACAGAATTTGTTGATGGTATTGTGATTATGATTTGCATATCGATATCCCATGCACATGACAGCCAAAGCCCTCTTCTAATTGACCAATATAATTTAGATATAAATTTTTAAAAACATTTTTATTATAAAAACAATAGCTTAAAATTCTTATTAGATAATATTTTTAATAATGTAATGTTTATTATTTCAATTCTTATATGAATTTCGAGTTTAGATACTTAAAATTATTAAGTGACATAAAGCTTTTTTTTTAGTAAGCAAATGATGTTAGAGTATTTAAAAACTACATAATAATTGTATTTCGACTATTGCGATAAGATAATAATAATAAAATATTAATGTAAAAATATTTAATTAATAATAATATTAAAATAAATAAAAATTGTCAAGTTTTACTAGCACAATTGCTTGAGGATGGGTCTTTTCAACAAGGCTACCAAGGATCAAATTTCACTTGGGGATGGGCCTCTTCAACAAGGCGACCATGCATCAAATATCAAATCTCACTGGGCGGTTATGCCCTCTTCTAGGGAGGAGACATGCTAAAAAATAAAGTCACCTTAGGACTGGTGTGGTTAAGAGTGGATGTGATCTCGAGTGACTTTGAGAGATTAGATGCCCCTTAGTTACTACTCCTAACACCATAGATCAAAACTTAAAATATCCAAAGCAACTTAATAAACAAAAAAAATAAAAATAAAAAATAAAACAAATGCCTTAAATAGAATAAAATAAAAATATTATGCTCACAAAGACTAGAAATAAGATTTCTACAAAATTTTCTATTCATTTAAAAGATTCAATTCTATCTATCCAAAGCTGATATCTAAGCTTCCTTTACTTTAAGAGATAGATGAATGCATTTGGAGTAAAATAATATTAACTAATTATTCAAAAAAAAAAAACATTATTTTAAAAAGTATAATGAGTATTTTTAAGATTATTTAGGAACGAAAACAACATTTAAATAAACTTTTAATAATAATTTTAATATAATATTTTTAATAATTAATATTAATACAAAAATAATATTTAATGAATAATTTTGGGAAAATTGGTTCATGGAGTTAGTAGATGATGTGAAGATCACCGGTTTGAAATTTTATGGGAAACAATCTATTCATATTAAGGGTTGGTGTAGTCTAGGCCGGGTGCCATTGTCAAGTGATTTTGATGGGCTTAGATGCCCTTGGATCATAGTTTCTCAAGCCAAAGGTTAATGGTGCAGTCATCCTAGTACTCACACAACTTAACCAAAAAGAGTTATTTTTAAAAAATATTAAAAATATAATTGATTAACTATTAGCAAAGTATATGAAGAATATTTGTTTGAAGAAGAATAATGATAGTGATGATGTCCACTAATATGGATGTGGTATATCAAATGTTAAGAATGTGACTTTTTAATATTTTATTTCTATGACAAAAAAGAAGGGAAATAAGTGTTTGTAAATCACTATTCACTATAGTTTTGTTGACTTAGCAAGTCTAGAAGGTTAATGTGTGGAAAATCTTATAGGAATGAGAACATATGTGAGTAAGAGCGAAGCAATCCAAAAGAAAGTGTTTTCATCTCCAGACCTCTTAGTATCCCAAAGGTGGGCAATCGTTTCTTCCCATGGTGTTGTGGGAATAGGCCAATGTCCTCTTCCACTTCGGAGCTCATGAAAATTAGTTATTATCTTCACAATGTTTATTTTCTTCTTAGTACTTGTCAAGAAAGAAATATAATTCTGGTTAGCAACAGTGAGGTTAATCACCTCTTTAAAATACCTTAGCTTCATTTTCCTCTCTAGCTATGTATCATCCCACAACCTATCCTTAAATTTGGAAGTAACAATATCTTTCATATTATCCTTATCATTTCCAAAGGGTTTTTGATAGACAATAATCAAGTGCACTATTAAATCGCTCCTAGATGTTAAGTCACTAGTTGAATTCCCCACCTTATTCAGGTGTTATTTTTGGACATCACTATGATGTAGTCTCATTGTTGTTAAACATATATATAATTTTATATATTTGATCTCCGATGAATTTTTTATTTTCATAGTTGATGAAGCTAGCATCTTTATGCACTCACTTAAATTATAGTGAGATTTTATTATGTTTATAATATTATATAAAAAATTTGTTTTTAATTTTATATTAGTTTATATCATATATATAATAAATTTACAAGAAGGTATATTTAATCAATAACGAATTATTTATTGGTTTGAGAAAGTGGTATTTATATATTTGAGAGTTGAGTTCAAAGAGATGTATTGTTTAGGATTATTAATATATTGTTTCATGTTGAAACAAATGTAAATGAACATAGAGTTTTAATATTTTTTTTCAAAGGGTTGTATGTAACATAATATTTATAAATGAAATATGTGGATTAAATAATTTTCTAATTTTAAAGTCAAGATATTTTTTTTTTTATCTAAAAAATGTAACAGGGATTTATATTTAAATTATTATATATTTCAAAATTTATGAAAAACATAATATGTGATTTGAGTTGGGTTACAATGACCTTCAACATTATTGAATTTTTTTGTCAATTATTAGGAGATTGAAATCTTAGTACTATAATCCTATAACTATAATAATCCCATAACTATAATAAGATTTGATAAAGTTATTTAAAAAATATGAAGATGAGTTTATCTATTTATCTATGCATGAATCTTCAATAACTATATATATATATAATATATTTAATATTTCTTTATTGACAACTAATTTTCCATTTATTTTCATTAATATTTTTGCCCATATTATAAATTCTCTATATGGGGTTTTCAAGAAGCGCAAGGTGGGAGGGCTCATGTCCATCATCCCACTTACCATCAGTGGTTGAAGATGTGCCCATAATACCTCTTTGATAAATATCATGGATAGTATCACCACTATGAATGCAACCTTCCATCTTTACCTAAATTTCATTGCAAAATGAATGCACCAATCAAGTGTCTATTTCAAAAATATATCATATCTAGCCTTGGTTGTATGATGGTGTTCATCAAACATTTTCTCTTCCTTTGCCCCTGCGAAAAGCAATTATGATTTGTAAGGGTGGACTTCTAGGTTGAGAGGTGTTGTAAAGGAGAATGAAGCCCATGTCTACTAAGGGTACTAGGAATTGAATGTTCAACTATTATTGTTTTTCATGGGCCTTTTCTATCTACACATATCATCACAACTAGTGGTGGTCTTTAAGGTTTACATGTTGTGAATTTAAAATGTTAAGTATGCTCTTCATTGTTGCCAATTTTGTTGTTGGTACAATTCCATTGCACAACCTTCAGGGATAGATAGTTCTATTTTCTTCCTTTTTCTATAGGTTTCTTTCTTTGACAACCTCGTCCTTTTTCTCCCATCACCTAGATGATTCTAGCCACAACCCTTTGGGCCTTACTTCCCTTTCTAATTTCCCTATCACCCAACATAGTTTTCTCTTAGTGTATACCACTATCCATCTCTAGCTCCTATTAAAAAAATCTTGTAGACTGTATGCTCCTCTCCCATTCCTCCTAGACATTATGGGCCCTTTTACCCTTGCATCGATTATCAAAATTGTCTTCTCTCGAGGATTTGGCAACTTCGCATCTGTTGTCGTTAATGACTAGGAAAGGAGCTCGTAGAAGAAGAGGGGGATGCTACCGTAGGGTTCATGGAGGTTTGTGAGGTCAATAGTGAGCTAAATCCTTTGAAATCTTATATTGAAAACAAAACACTCCCTCCAATTCAAGATTAAATTACCAGAACATAGTGAGACAGTGCAGGTGAATGTGATTGTCTCAAGAATTTAGAGGTCGTAGATTGGATACCAAACATAGGGGAAACTAAAGGTTGGTTTAGTCAATACATGCACACTATAGACACCCATCAGACTATGAAAATCCTTCTACGCATGCTCTTGTTAGAAAAAAAATAAGGTCAAATGTTAATTTTTAAATGATTCTCTCAACAAGTTATTACTTCTTATCGTTCTATGCTAGGTTAAAATTTACTTGCATTCATTAGTCACCATAATTTAATTACACAGACCATCTCAATAGTAAAAACAAAAATGCTAGTAGGATCATTAAGATATAGCCAAGCGATAGCACAATATTTACCCTAGGAAAATACATACGTGGGAAAAATGCAACAATCTTTTTCTTTATACCAATTATTCAATTAAACAAAGACATGTCTAATTGAAAACCTAGGTCAAACTAACCATAAACATAACCCTAGGTAAAACTGACTGTCAACATAAATATGGTTAAACCTGGCCTTATATCCCTTTTGTCGAGTCATCCTTCTACCCAGAGAACTAGGCCTATTTTGTTCTTCTTTGGCCTAATTTCGGCATGCTTTTTCATGAGAGAGAAACTTGATATGCCCAGAAACCTTGTCTACCTTCGACACGTGGGAAGTTAGATAAGTGGAGAGAGGATATGCTTGCTTTCCTGCATCCTTATTTCATTGTATTTCTTTGGTTAAAGGAGTAGAGATACTCTTTTTGTGATTGATCGAAACTTTCTTTATCAAACATCATTTTTAAGGAGAATGATTCCTTTATTTATATTTGATTCATAAGGCGAAATGGATGCCTTTTTAAGCTAGGATGATTTCAACTGTTTGAGAGTCAACTTGATCATGTGGATGCCAACTTGACCAAAATATTCCAACTTCAAAATTCAATTTTTCCATTTTTGAAAAAGGACACGAAGAAAATGCCTTAAAATATTTTTTTCCTTTTTGATACTAGCATGAAGAACATGAGATCTTTCATGTCGAATTTGGAGGACAATTGGGTCTTCAAATCCTGGATAATTTCTTTGTCATTTCCAACCAACAACATATCATCCACATACAAGACCAGATAAATAACACGGCCACCAATTAATTTAAAATACACACAATGATCTGCTTTGGTTCTGGTGAAGCCAAGTCCCCGTATAAATGTATCACATTTCTGATACCACATCCTTGGTGACTGTTTTAACCCATACAGAGACTTCTTTAACTTGCATACTAGTTCTTTCTTACCCTTCACCGCAAAGCCTTCAGGATGCTTCATGTAGATTTCCTCTTCCAAATCCCCGTGAAGAAATGTTGTCTTCACATCCATCTGTTCTACCTCAAAATCAAAAGCAGCAACAACAGATAAAAGTATAATCTAATAGAAGTTACCTTGGCAACAGGAGAAAAAAATTCACCAAAATCAATTCCCGGCACCTGGGAATAACCTTTTGCTACCAACCGAGCTTTGTATTTCTCCACCTTCCCTTCTGCATTTGTCTTCTTCTTGAACACCCATTTGCTGCCAATGGGTTTCCTTCCAGCCGACAACTCCACCAGATCCCAAGCCTCATTTTTTGTGCAAAGATGCCATTTCATCAACCATGGCCTCTTTCCAGAGTTTTCCATCCTCTAAACCCACTGCTTCCTTCACAGTTCTAGGATCATCATCAGTAATAGACAAAGCAAAATTTGAACAGAAAGCAGATGGACTATACCTTT
>APFE031008371.1:0-11481 GCA_000404065.3 Pinus taeda | reverse complement strand
TTGGTTAGAGGATCTTCCAATATTCAAAGATGAAAAGAAAGACAATGCTTCTCTTCATTTGGTTAGGTTTCATATGCGTGTATGCAATCTTAAGGTTCAGTTTCCTGAAGATTGTCTCATAAGGATGTTTATGACCACTTTAAAAGGAAAAGCATGGTCTTGGTATAAAAGTTTGGAAAATTGTTCAATATATTCGTTTGCTGATTTTCATGATGAATTCTATGAGATGTATAAAGAATGTCATCCTTCCTTATTGCTGCTCAAAGATTGCTCTAAACATTCTTTAAGTCTTATTCATTATTTGGAGGATTGTTATGATGATGATGAATTTATGGATGAAGAAATTTTAGAGGCTCTTCATAACAATACATTTCAACACCAAGAAGAAAGTATAACATCCCATGAAATTCAGCATGAAGATCAGCAGGGGTTTACTTATGAAAATCATATTAAATCCTCTGAGATTGATGTAGAGATGCAGCAGACTTGTCAGTCTTCGGATCATTATCAAGATGAACATGATTACAAACACCAAGAAGAAATGTTGGAAGAAACTTTTTATGACCCTCAGGCAGAGGAAAAGGTTGTTCATTTTTGTAATTCCTTGCAGCAA
This sequence comes from Pinus taeda, assembly GCA_000404065.3. NCBI lineage: Eukaryota > Viridiplantae > Streptophyta > Pinopsida > Pinales > Pinaceae > Pinus > Pinus taeda. Next base: position 10,868 of record APFE031008371.1, on the reverse strand, counting down.
CTTACACCAAAGAATGATGATAATAATGAGGAAAATTACATTGTTTGTTGGAATCATTCAGAAAAGTAGTTGGATAGCTTGTCAAATAAATGTTGTGTAATTGAGGATCAGTTGTTTGAAGATATAGAATGTTATGGGAATCATCAAAATAACCATGTGTTTTTTGACCCTATAGCTGACTACATGGAAAAGATTTAGTGTTCAGGCTTCCAGTTATATTTTCATCTTGAAGAATAGTTACACCTCATGTTGCCTTGGTTATTTCAGTATCTTGCTTGTTGTTGCTTCAAGCACAGTCAAGAGATTCAAGTGTTAGATCAGATTGACGACTGGCTTCATTGGAAGTTTCATGTTCCTTGAGCTACAAGTGGAGATTGCAGCTAATAGGGTAGGTAGGAATGTGAAAATAAACTCAAGGTAGGTTGATTGAGTATCTGTTTCAGTAGGTGCAATTTGAATTCTTCTTTCAGAAAGCATTAAAGGCTTGAGGAGCAGATTGGGTAGAAGTTCAAAGTTTTATTCTAGAGGATGGATAACGGCACTGGAGCTACAAGTTCTTAGTATACCACAAGGGAACACTATCCCTAGTGGAGCCACTATTATCACCCTAAAAGTTTCTTTTCTAAGATTTGGAAAGTTTGCCTTGTTTCTAGTCATAGTCTTATAGGTTTTGAGTCATCTCATCTCAACAAGTGTCATTCTCTTTTCCAAAAATTTTCATAGCCTCATTCCATGTCCTAAAAGCCTCACCATGTGTTTTGACATCAGTTTGATTCCAAAGGATTCATGTTATTCTTGGTCTAATCTTTCCATGGTTGTTTTCGTGTCTAAGATCTATACAAGAGCCTTGTTGGTATGGTCAAATAGGGTCAACACTCCGTTCTTGCCCATCACTGGTCCCACATCACCTAAAATTCCATGTGTCAAACTTGTGTCAAGGTTTTCATAGTGAAAAACTCACTCTAGGTGTTTTCGTAGCACAGACAGTGTAAAAAACCAGTTTTGCGCTACGAAATCACTGAACTAGATGTTTTCGTAGCGCGCTACGAAACCCTTGAAGCAGCTTGTTTCAGCAGAAAAACTGTTTTTACTAGTTAACTTCCAGAAGGTTTCCTGAGCAGCTGAGAACTCAATTTTGAGAACTGAAAGAGGTTTTTCTTTCTAACATACTGAGCTACAAAAACCGCTTTCATTTTCTTCAAATTAATTCTGAGGTGGGAGGAATTTATGGTTACATTTGCGCTATGAAACTGCTGAAAGTCAAGCTTGGTCTTTTGGTTTTAGCAGTCTTTTTCAAGATCCGTTTCTGGTCACAAGAAAAGGTATTTTAGAATTATGAAGGATGTTTCTCTTCATAAACTCTCCAGCTAAAATTTCTATCTCACTTTCTTCATAAGTGTTTTTAGTTGGGAGATAATAAGATTTCTTTGAAACCAAAAATTGAGAGAACAAATTTTTCATGTTTGACACGTGTTTTTCAAGGATAGATTCGGGACAGCTGGAGAAGTATTTTAAACAACCAAGAAAGGTTTCTGTTCTAGACATCATGGAATACAAAAACCTCCTTCAACTTCGTACAATGTGTCATGGATGAGGAGATAAAGGCTCTGTCCCACGTGCCATTTTCAGGGATCCTAAACCTAAAAACAGGGAAACATGTTCCCTAATTTCTAGGGTTTGTCTTCAGCAGTTAGATGACCACGTGGGAGGCTTCATCAAATTCGACTTCTTGAGGTTGAAATTTTTCAAATAATGCTTTAAATTCTTAGATAAGGTTGTTGTAATCATGATAAGGAATTACACTCCTAGTTGTATTAGGTCACTAGCACTCCTAGTTAACAGCTAGTTCTAATTAATGGTTTGTTTTATGGTTAGAATAGGTGTCACTGATGGAAAATTCGAATTCTCTTGATGAGGGATGATGGAATCCTAATTGTAAATTCTTTATATAGAGCAAGAGGTCGAATTAGCAAAGGGTGGGAGACTTTTTGGCTCAGCTGTTGCTCTATGTGCTGACTATGTATATTTTTAACCTAATGCCGATTTCTACTTAGACAACTCAAGATTCATGAGGAGTTCTTGTATGTTCTTGTTATGATGGCATCTTCCGATAATTACATTGCAGTGGTGTTTAGTTATGATACTCAGAACTCATCATTAATTCTCTCACTTCCTTCATAGATAAACTAACTATGTTTCACTGTTTTGTATTTTCATTTCTGCACTTGAACTCTATAATGCCTTGACTTCCATGCTAGGTAGAATGCTTTGGCTTCACTATTCAAGATTCAAAGAGATTTTTAATGTCATATTGTCTCATGGCTTTCCTCTTTCACTTACTTGCAGTGGTATGAATACATGTTACTTAGAACTCATCAATCATGCTCTAACTTCCTTCATGTATTTATAAATTGTGTTTCCTTGCTTTGTATCTTTGTTTTGTTGATGCATAAAAACTCTCTATGCCCTGACTTCATGTTAAGTTGATCTTGATGTGGTACTGAAACATACTTTGACTCCATAGCCCAATGGTAGCCAGCCTTCATCTTTCAACCTATAAACATATACAATTACAAACCATAGAGTTAGCCATATATTCATATCTTTAATCTAAATCATTAACCCTTTGAGAGAGCCCTCTCAGACTGAGGAGGCTAAGCCTTAGCTAAAAGATTGTTTTGAAATAGTTACACTGAGATAGTCTGATCAACAGCCTATCAAGGTCCTATTTTGGTGATAACAGGGGAGAAAGAAGGATGCCTATCCTCTATTCAACTTATCCAAATATTGTAAGTTGACCAATTCACTCACTTCAACTCATTTTCCTTTGAAGTTGGATTTTCTTATGTCATGCACTCATGCTGATAAAAAAAAATATGCAGGTGAGGAAGGAGACTCTTCTTAGTCCTATGGATTTAAAGCCATTCCAAAATCATTCATTTGAAATGGTTGCACTAGATTACACGGTGTTTTTTGCCAAAGATGTGTTTATTCCTACATATGATGACAACATGGCAAAAGTTATGGAAGGGAAACATGACAAATTTAGTTCTCTTAGAACAGACCTTTGTAAGTAGCGTTAAGAAGCCTTGGGAATTGGGTCACATGTATTATTAGTAATTTTCCAGTCAATTGTCTACATTATTTATTACATGTTTCCTTTTTCTTTCTTGGTTATGTTGGATACTTTCTTGATTGAGTTTCAGTTCAATGTAAATTGTGGAAACGCTTTGGATGTGTTAATCTTGTTATCCTAGTGATGCATCAACATTATTAGAATTATTGTTATGTTAATATTTTAGAATACAGATCCCTAGTTGTGAAATCCTTAAATCAACCTCTTAGAAACCCATTTCTAATCAACCCTGAAGGGCCTCAATTTTAACTTAAAAAGTCACTATGAGTTGGAATTATTTTTTGAAGTGTGAAAAATGCCTTGGAAATTGATTGAGGGCTCTCTTAGAAAGCCTTTGAGTCTCCATCTCAAAAATCCTTGGAAGCGGAGTTGCATGGTATTGGGAGGGATACATGCTGGAATATGATCTTTGCCTCATCCCCCATCAAAAAAGTAAAAATTCAAAAACAAAATTGAAATAGGGAAAAAATATGTGTCTGACTATCTATAAATATATAAAATAACACAAGAAGAAAGGATAATTGAGTAAGAAACTTTAAATGTAGCCTCCAATAATATCCATGCTGTCCAAAATGCACATAGCTTTCTTGTTGTAGTTGTAGAAAACACTTTTGCCTAAAATTTGTTGAAGAAAATTTGAAGAAATGGAGTGTGGAACAATGTTGTTGCTCACAACTATCTTCTGGTTGTGACTACAAAACCAAATCACAATGATTCACACACAACAAAAGTGCTTCTTGTTTGTGTAGGAGATACCTTTGCTCAAACAGTCTGGAATAAAGTGAGAGGAAATAATAAGTGGTAAATTGTATTTAGAACAAAGACAGGGTGTAAGGGTTTTCTAGAAGCTTATTAAATGTGAAATTAGTGTCAAAATTTATGTCAATGCCAATTTAAAGCACTTGGGCAGATTCCTATGGTCGATTTCCCTGTCATTACATAGTTAAACCGGATTAAGACATGCCCATTTTTCCTTGAAATGCCACTTGACATTTTATATGGCATTTCAGAATTGTGAAACATTATTTGAAATGTTTTATGGCATTTCAAAGGCATAACTTGGTTGGCCAAAGATTCAATCTGTTTGAAAAATTGTGGAACATTTTTGGTTTGAGGTAATGGTAAGATTATTAACTGAGCTCTTCAGTGTTTGATATGGGTGGGGTTTTGTTCAAGCCCTTCATTTCATATTGTTTCAACATTTGGATTAGGAAATAGACCTTCCCATTTGGATTGAATTAATAATTTTAGGGTGCGTTGGCTTGCCCAAATTTTCCGTGGACATCAGTTAGCATCAGTGCTCAACCTTCAACTGATCCAATTGGTTGTCTTTTTCTGCAAGAAAAGGAGCTGACACTATTATGTGTGTAACACATTCATTTTTAGCCAATAATAATTTTTCATTGGGACTGATATTAACACCATAGTTGATATTTCTACTTTATTTCCATCTCATACTCAAAGTTGATTTAATGTATTTTTGCATAGGTGTATGTAAGTGCCATAGAAAAATATGAAGAAGCATCTTTCTTTGAATCCTACGAGGCCTCACATTCCATGCATGACTTGACGACTATAATAGCAAAGGTATTTTTCCATCTAGTTCAAGATCTTGTGATATTATTCTTTGCAGTTGGAAAAATGGAAATTTGCTAATGAATTGGGCTCTACCTTTTCTTAGAGGCCATGGCCAGGGGTATCTCTTCCATTAAATTCATCCAAGATTGCATCTTTCCTTGTCTGTTGAGATATGCCATAACCATGGGCCATCAAGGTTTCTAATACTTCCACCCACTTTTGGATTGGGTAGAATACTCTGTTGGGCACATTAAATTCATCCAATACTTGCATCTTTCCTTGTTTGTTGAGACAGACCACAACCATGGGCCATTAAGGTTGTTAAGACTTCCACCCACTTTTGGATGAGGTAGATAACTTCGTTGGCCATATTAATTCAGTAACATGTCTTTGGGTGGCTTTGAACCTAGTTTTGTGCACTAAAAGTGCTTTGGTTTAATCACTTGACCAAAACCCACCTAAGAGGATTTTGAGAAGTTCGCTTCGATTTTTTTTAATATACAATTTAATTGTTTATTTAATGGATAAATTGTGAGACTCTTGTGAAAATATCCTTGATAGACCCTGGGTGAGGACTAGATCTAGGTTTACCATGTAAGAACCTAGGTTCATTAAGATGACGACCATGGTTTGAAGATATCCACCATACAAACTAGGACCACCCATATTTATCATTGCCATATTTCTTTCATCATCAAGACTAACATACTGAGGAGTTGTAACCCATGCAGGCCCATGGTAGTCATTGCAATGCAATTTATTATAATACATGCCATGTCCACAAGTTTTTATATTTAATTGCATCCAATGTGGCCATTTCTTATTATGAGATTTACCACATCTGAAAATGGCATCATTCACATCATTTTGAAGAAGTCTACAAAGGTCAACATAATTTTTTTCACATTTAAAACTTCCCTCACATTTATTGGTTCCTGAAGCTCGAGCACTTTCATAATAAAAATAGGCAAATTCAAGCGGCAAAAATGGTCCACTCTCTTTTCATCTATTGATATTAGAATGAAGTTTTATTAGAGCCACTATTTGTTTGTTTGTTTTGGTTAGAAAAGGGTTGCTCTTGTTTTTATGTGACTTTTAATTTATCATATGTAGCATGTTGAGAAATGGGAAAGAACAATGTGTGACATTTATCTTGCAAAAATTGATGTTGAATGAAATGACACAAAGTTTAACCAAACTACAATCCACTTTGGTAAAGGCAGAGGAATATCTTAAAAAGTTGCCTAAGAATACACCATATATAGAGTTTGAACATAAGTAATATATGGATTTTTATTTTGCAGATATGTTCTTTTTTATACCCAAGATATCATAACAAGAAAAAATTATATATTGTAGAAATTGTTAGAGGACCCCATTGAGGTCGATTTTTCTGATGTCATGCTTGATTGGTACCTTCTCATATGTGAGGAAGACTTTCAATATGAATTAATATGTTCTCGAAACAAATAAAATTCAAATTTTATAGATAGAAAAGATAAAAACAAATGTCATTGTCTTTGTTTGATTGTTACTTGACTCTACTGTGGGCATGTTACAGGAAATGTGATTGGAAAAAGGATGGGGAGACAATGCAGAGCATGTATTGGATATGATTCATTTGTTGTTAGAGGTCCTTTAGGCACCCGAGCCATCGATTTTGGAAATGTTTCTAGTATGGATTCCTATGGTTTTTAATCTTATGATTCTTTCACCTCATGGTTATTTTGGGAAAACAAATGTTTTAAGAATGCCAAACAAGACATCACTGGACAAGTAAACAAATGTTTTATAATTGCAATGTCCATTCCATGATATCCTCTCTTTATTTTTTGATTGTATTTTGAATGTTTCTTATGATTTTGTTGTCTTTTAACTATGAAATTGAAAATACATGGTATCATGTCAATTTAAACAACAACCAAAGGTTGAAGATGAAATTAGTATTACATGATATTGATTGGAATCCTAATAATTATTTTGTGTTAAAAAAATTTCATGACTATCAGAAAAGTTTACATTCATGTTGTTATTTGAGCACATGTTGTTTATATGATTGACCAAGTTCATGCATTAGATAATGAAATGTTGTTGTGAATAAAGTGAAAAGGATTAAACATCACATCTTAGAATATTTGTTTTCACAAGTTACCTACAGCTTGAACTTCTTAGCATGTAACTTAGTTGGCATGCTTGTGCTTAAGCTTTCCTTGAAGGTTGAATACTAAGTTACTAAGGTGTTATTTTATATGGTAACATTTTATTTTATTTGTTTATACAGGTCATCTAGCCACATTATATTGGCCACTATCACCCAACTGAAGAAAACTTGTTCGAGTTTCTTGCTTGTATGGGGAAAATGGATTTGACATTACTGATATTGAGGTATATGTCATATAAACTCTTTATAGTCTACTTTAGTTTATATTTTACTGTTCATTGTATTTCATGTCTTACACTATGCATTCTATCTTCTTTTGCTTTCAGAAAATGAACTCAGTATTGATGCTAAGAAGCAGGAATTGAAGAAATAGGTTGAGAGCAATAACACTAGAGTGACAAATGCAAAAAGAGAGAGAGAAGAGAACCGATCTAGTGATATTGTTAATTCAATATCCCACATAAGACACACACATAGAGACTAATAGTCAAGTCTTCGGAGTTGGTGAATTCACCTTTAATGCCTTGGCAACACAATGATAATTTTTGAAGTGATGAAACATCATTTCATGTGTAAAGTGTAGTTCAAACAATATTAAGTTGGAAACTCATATTGTAATATTTTAACATTTCATATAATATAATTTGTGGTTGAAATTATTTATAGATGCACTTAATATTGTTTAGTATTATAATTAACATATAAAATTCTACATTTTCATAATATTTGATGAACATGCACATTGTATGACATTTTTTAAATTTAGTTGCAAAATCATACTAATTAATTAATCTACATTAATAATGAATACATAAATTCAATTTAAAACTAGTAATTAGTAGTTTATATTGATTAATGATGAACACAAAATAAACTAAATATATGACTAAATTAGTCATTTATAATGATTATTTTTTTTTGTGTAAATCGGACTAATTCTATTATGATACAAAAAAAGTACAGAGGGTTACATTTTCCGCCATAAGTTGGCTACGTGAACAAGTTGACATTTTGAATCTGAGACTAAGCCTGAGAGAGAAGACTGTGAGGCTGTCCTCTTACCCCAAACTGGAACCATAGCTATACTGAAAACTTCAAAACTGAACCTGCCACTCCCTGCTAGCGCGAGGGAGGAGGTTGCAGACCCTTACAAGACCGAAATAGTACTTACAGACACTGAAATGATAAGACATAACCGACATAACAGACGCGGATGCAAAAAGCATGACTGACATAGACATTACAGAAATAAACATAGACATAGACTGACTCCCAATATTGACAGTTGCAGCTACAGTGACTTCAAGAAACTGGACATAGCAGAGCCATACCACCATGGACGTCCAAGCCGCACGCCTAGGTGTAAGGATTTGGTGGCTGCGCGCCTAGGTGTAAGGATTTGGTGGCTCCTCCACCGCAGGACTGAGAAATGTGCCTTGTGGCTCCTCCACCACCGGGCAGCCATAGGAGTCTGAGGCACTTGTGTCGGTATATGGCGCGTCGTCCCTCTCAGGCTCGCGTGGTCCAGCTCGGTTCCTCGCCACCTCACCCGCGGCTTCCAAAGACTGTAGTTGCTGACCATGAACAGGCGAGGGTGGCCTTGGAGCGGCTGGGGCTTCAGGTCGGTCAGCGTGCTCACATTTTTCAATGCGCACTGATACAAAATACACAGCATTGTCCAGTGTGCAGGGGAATCAAAAACGGGTTGATGGATGCCCGCCGAACGGATATACCACAGTCCTTCCCCGCCCTCTGCCTCGTTCGCGCTCTGTGCGAGCTTGTGGAGAGAAAATTTCCTCCGAGGACGCAGAGGAATGTGGCGAAGAGGCCCGTGCTCGGGCACCACCTCTTGAGCCTCCTCGCCTACAAGCTCCACGTTGCCGTTCACGTGGCATGCTTCAGGGCCAATATGAACCAAAGGTCGCAGACTCTGAACGCCACCAAGGATACTAGTCCAATTCCACCGTTCACTCTCCAAGTGCCGAAAATGAGAAGAAACACAGAGATGGATTTCAATTCTTACCCCCCAGGTTAGAAGCCAGGCCGGATTCAGAGCTGTGCAAGGTGAAAGTGCAGTGCGCCCCAGGACTGCACCTCGAACCAGGTCACCTGGAGACGGCGACGCTGCACAATTCAGAATTATTTCATTAACATTGCTGTAACAGGCCGAAGCGACAGACCAAACCCCTTGCCTTGACACAGAGCCTCGAATTCTCAGATGATTCAAGCTCGAAACCAGGGCCTCCAGATCCGAGGGCCGAGGTAGATGCGTGGTCTTCCTCCCCCGCGGAGCAGACATCCAAGAATTAGGCTCACCTCTCACCAACAGTACCAGACAACCAGAGCTTCACTCACCAGAGCTTCGCTCACCTCTCAGCAGCGATATCAGAGAATTCCGCTCACCTCTCACCAACGAAACCAGACAACCAGAGCTTCGCTCATCAGAGCTTTGCTTACCTCGCAAATGACCTCCTCTCGGCATCGGAATGGGACCTTTCGGCATCCAAATACCCCTGCAACCCTGAAATATCCCGCCTGCATTAACTTTGGCCGGACCGAGGGGACTCCTTCGCGAGCCTTCGGCCCACTTGTCCTGTGCTGGAGGCCACTTGTCAGTAAATGACGCCGCCTGCTCATTTAATATCCTGTCATTCACCCGCAGCCGGGGGTTGAAGATCCTGAGTTGCCAGGGATAGGCAAACTTGTTGAAGTTGAGTATCTGATGTGTCATTGAGCTTACCTGAGTAGGGGTGACTATTCAGATCGACTCCTTGATTGGCTAATCGATCAACAACCTTATTTGCAGATCTTTTAACATGCTGGAAGGTGATGCTATTGGGATTTCTGAGCCTTGCTTCCAGAGATTCTAGTCTGCTGAGCAATCTCCAGCTGGAGGTGACCTTGGTTGCAGGTGTTCTCGCTTGAATTATAATGGCTGCGTTGATTAGAATCTGGGAATCTCCTTCTGCGGTTAGCGGATAGAAGCCTTGTTGATCAGCTATGCATAAACCTGTCCATAGTCCTTCCAATTCAGCTACATTATTGGTATCGTTTCCAATCGATCCAAAGAAGACGTGCTGTATGTCCCCTTTGTCATTGCGAATGACGCCACCATATCCCGCGGGTCCTGGATTCCCCTTAGCTGCTCCGTCGAAATTCAGCTTGAAAGAAGCCGAGGCTGGGGGGGACCAGTGAGCTGGGGAGACAATCTTGTTTAGTGTCCGAGTGGGAGGATGGGTGGAGTAAGAAACCTGTATATCGCATGATTTCCATATGTTTATCTCATGGGGGGATGAAGGCCAATCCGTTTCTTGCCAGGTCCTGAGCGCCAGAGTCTCTTGTAGGCTTTGCTTGAAAAGAATCCACAGGATCTCTGGAGGCCGCTTCTTGTCATTGAAAACTCTGTTGTTCCTCTCCTTCCATAGGGTCCAATAGAGAAAGCCGGGGATGAGAGTCCAGAGTGTGTTCAGCAGGGAACTTTGATATGGCGTCTTGGGCCAAGTTCTCAAAAGATCAGCTATATCTTCTTGATGATTTCCTGATCTTTGAGTGCATTTATCAATTCGATTCCAAAGTTGAGTTGCAAGGGGGCATTTTTCCATCAAATGCAGGATGGTTTCTGCATGCAGAGAGCAGTTTGGGCATTGAGATGGACCTATGAAACCTCTGCGTTGCAGATTATCCCAGGTGAGTATTCTTTTTTTGCTTAAAAGCCAGAGGAAGGTAGAGACTTTAGGCCACATAGTGGGTTGCCAGATGTGGCACCATAACTGATCTTTGTCGATGGAGTTTTGAGCGTTCCTAAGATTGTAGGCTTCTTTTGTTGTGAAAACTCCTTTCATTGTGTGCCCCCACCTTAATCTGTCCTGCTTATTTGACTTTTTGACCTTCCTGTGTTGTAGTTCTTGTTCAATATCCTCATATGTTTCTCCTTTCCAATCCTCCTGCCAGGTGCAAGCTGGTCTCCATTGTTGATAGTTTGTGTCTTCATTC
>APFE031008364.1:0-10638 GCA_000404065.3 Pinus taeda | reverse complement strand
GTTCAATGATCTAGCAATCGAATTCTCAAGCTATTACCATGAATATTATTTGCAAGAACTTCTAATCAAATCAATAAACTCACAGGCAAGAAAATAACATTAAACGCTATTCACACTATTCAGATTTGAAAACGCTATGGAAATGAAAATAAAAGTATACCAATCTCCACGTAGGGCCTGTCCACGCTTCAATGGCACACATAGGAAACTTCAAGCGATGAAAATGTTAACGCATAAGCACTGTAATGGTAAAAAGATGCCTATAATTAAGTTCTGGAAATCGAAATCACATGCAAGAGCAATGTTCTGGAAACAATACACAAGAATAACAACCGTTCTGGACAATACAATACACAGTCTTTTATCTGCTTGTCTCCTATCCAATATTCACTAACTTTCCCTCTATAATCGAATGTACATACATTATGCAGATGTTTCTTCTTTTACAAAAAGAGTGATTTTTTATATTTTCTAATCTTAACTGATTTCCAAAGCAAAACGAAATCAGTTTGGGAAAATCTAGCTTTTTGCTGCCTTTGTGACCAAAAAGGCTGGGTTTGACTAGCATTGACCATGTATCCAGTTGCTTTAGATTCGCTGTTGAATAGATATTTCACCATGTATGTACATTCCAGATCACATTCCTATCCTTTGTTTTGATTTTCCTGCCATGCCACGTGTCACATCATAAACCATTTACAGGAAGCCATGACATCTTGTAATTTTGTTGAAAATTTCTAATTTTTAACATAAAAATTCACAAATTAAATTTAATGTAAATTAACAACTATAATTCTTTGATTAATCAATTTCAATGGACTATGAGGGGTTTATGGGAGAAAAAGATAGACAAATGATGGATTTCTAGAAGAAAAGGATGGCAATGAAATGGTACCAACATGCGTCCTTCCTTCCAACGCGCAGAGGCACCTTACTGTTTAGCAAAGTGAGAAGGAGATCACGTTCTTGTAGCAGCTCTAGAGGAACATGCGGAAGTCTCCATCACAGCCAGTTGTTGCCAGCCCACAACGAGATGTCCCAAAGATAAATGCAACCTACTCTTTCCACCCATGGTCGTAGCACTTGCAGAGAACTGTAACTCGATAATGGGGGATGCATCATGATGCTGTCGTCCCATATTCTGACTTCTTTTCCGTTGCCAGGTATCCAATATGCTCTGTCTCTGATTAGAGGAGCTTCTTTGTAACAGAGTTTGATCAATTGCGATCCTGAGGTGGGCAGTGAGGATTCCAGGCATCTTTTCCGCTTCCAGATGAAATACTTCCTCCATAAAGCTCTTTGCGCCCATCCTGGATGAGGACCAATGATTCTCCAGAAAATCTTGGCTCCCATGGCTGTGTTTTGGAGGCTGAGATCTTTGAAATTTAGGCCTCCTTCATTCTGAGGCTTACATATTTTCTCCTAGCTTACCAAAGGGATTTTCTTGTCATTGAGATTGCCACCTTTCCAGGAGAATTTGCGAATGAAGGCTTCCATTTTCTTGATGATGCCAATGGGAGCAAGGATTACAGAGAATTGAAAGATGGGGAGACTACTAAGAACAGATTTGATGAGGACAGTTTTTCCGGCAAGGTTTAGCCCTGAGAATCCCCATGCTTGAATTTTAGCTTTGAATTTATCCAATAGAGGGATCTACTCTCTGCTGTAAGCTAGTTTTATGAAGATAGGAAGGCCCATATAGGTAAAAGAGGTCCAAATGAGGGAGGCAGAAAAACCAAGGATTCTGGTGATTGCTGAAAGAATAGAGGCAAAGATATTCCAACAAAAAAATTTGCATTTGCCTTTGTTCAAACTGCTGCCTATAGCTTCACTGTAATCATCCAAAACCTCCTTGAACTTTAAGGCGGATCTAACATAGGTAGCCCCTAACAAGAGGGTGTCATCAGCAAACAAAGTATGATTTACAACTTTTACCCCTCTGGCTATGTTGAGCCCCAGGATCTCTTGATCAACTAATTTCTGGTCAAGATAGAAGCTCAGGACATAAACATGGAGGACAAAGAGAAGCGGAGAGAGGGGGCAACCCTGCCTAAGCTCTCTAGAAGCTTTGAAAAAGCCAACTACTCTCCCTTTCACCAAGGGAGTGATCCAGGGATCAACAATACAAGCAATGATCCAGTTGATAAAGCCCATTCCAAAGCCAAATTTATGCAAGACTTCCCAAAGAAAACTCAGTCTGACACGATCAAAGGCATTTGCCAAGTCTAGTTTAATTACCATACCTTTCTCTTTGTGAAGTTGGCTCGAATGAATTGCCTCTTGCACTAGAATGAAATTGTCAGCGAGCTGTCTCCCCTGAACAAACTCACCTTGGTTCTCCGGAATGATGGCTGGGAGGATTCCTTTTAGCCTATTTGCAATCACCTTTGTGATTATTTTATAACCAATATTACAAAGAGAGATGGGGTGGAACTGATTAAAATCTTTAGCGCCCTTTTCTTTGGGTATGAGGGAAAGGAAGGCAGAGTTAGTACTGCCCCCTATTTTCTGACAATTTTGAGATTTCAAGATCATTTTGTAGAGGTCTTTCTCCACAATCTGCCAACAGACTTGAAGGAATCTTGCAGTGAAGCCATCCAGGCCTGGGGCTTTGTCGGGCTCCATGTCGTAGAGAGCATCTTTTATTTCTTTTATAGAGATCTTAGCTTCTAGATGCTAATTCATTAAAGGGGAGATCATAGTAGGAACCACTTCCGAAAATTTAGAGTTTGGATCGGTCACTTCCTCTTCTTTGTACAGATTTTTAAAGTGATTGAATGCTGCTCCCTTTATGCTCCCAAAGTCTTTGTGAGTCGAGTTTCCTTCTTTGATTTCTGCAATAGAATTGAAGCTCTTTCTAGCTTGAGCTTGTTTATGAAAGAAGGCAGAGTTTCTGTCTCCCGCTTTAAGCCATAAACTTCTAGACTTTTGTCTCTAGTGCTATTCCTCCTAAAGGCAGGCTTTATGGAAGGTTTGCTGAAGCTCGACTTTCTTATCTAACACTTCTTAGTGATTTCTGCATCTTCACTTTGAGCATGATGCTGAGCAAGTCTGTCCTGGGCCTGCTTTCTCTCATTTGCAGGGGAGGGGGGAGATTTGGCCCATGATTTAAGAACAGTTTTCAGTCTTCTAAGTTTTTCTTCCCAGATGAAGAAAGGAGAACCCTTCACTGGAAATTTCCAACTATCTTGGACCATATTCAGGAACTCAGGATCCTTGACCCAAAGAGGATTGAATTTGAACGATATGGGGCCAAGATCCTTGTGGGCCAACATCTCAAGCATAATAGGATTATGATCAGAAACACTGCAAGGGAGGATATACAATCTGGATTCTAAGCCCAACAAAAGAAAAGAACTCTGCACCAAACCTCTATCAAGTCTAGCAACAATGTGACCAGGGCCTATTCTTTTATTGGACCAGGCGTACTTACCATTTTCTGAGGGGATATCGAGCAGATCCCAGTCCTGCATGAGATCCTCCACCCACTCCCTTACTGGGTCCCTTACGATTGTGCCTCCTCACTTTTCCTCCATGCGCAGAGTGAGATTTAGATCACCTACAATAATGATGTTTTCCAAGTTCTCAGACTCCAACAGATGTCTTTTGGAGTCCCAACACTCACTTTTCTCCCCTATATTTACTGGAACATAGACATTAAAAAGGCAGAATGTCTCCCTCGAATCCACAAGTTGTAGCTTCAAGAACAGCCAGTGGGTATTTTGAATCTCAGAGACCAACTTATACTTGAGAGGATTCCAGAGAGAGCCCAACCCCCCAAAGGCTCCCCATGCTGAAACTGCTTGGCCTCTACTTCCCTTCTAGAATTTTTTACTAGTTTGGAGAAACTCATTGTCCTCCATTTTGGTCTCCTGGATCAGAAGAATATTTGAGGCTTCTCTTCTAATAAGGCTTCTCGTTGCTTCTTCTTTCGCTTTACTCCCCATTCCTCTGTAGTTCCAGGAGACGATCTTCATCATTTAGAATTATGATGATGGGCTCCCTTGGAGCCTTGATGCTGGTTTCTTGCCATCTTCGACTTTTTTGCTAGCAACCTCTCCAGAGTTGGTTGACTTCCCTGTAATTTGTCCTTATATGTTTCTTGCTCTGTTTTCTCCCGATTTGTTTTGCACCCTCTTGTGGATCTCCTTACAGAGGTTTGGGAATCGCCTATTTCTCCTTCCTCCTCTGAGCCTTCCGATTCTTGGTCCTTTTCCTCAACTTTGATAGGGGTTCCTTTTGAGCTTTCTACAACACTTGCATCCTTGGAAGAGATAGGCATATTACCTTTTTCTGGAGACACTGCTTTTTGGACCACGACTTCATGGGTGTCCTATGGCTGTGAGCTAAGAGGATCAAACTTATTTTCTGGAGCAGGTTTGGGCGGGATCTGCTGAGTAGAGGCCTAGTGAGGACCTTTGCCATTAGTGCCTCCCGACTTCTGTGACTTGAAAGAAGTTTTGGATCGTTTGACCTGGTTCCAGCCGTCCTCCTTCCCTTGCACAACTTCATTGTTGGTCGGGCAGCTTCTGGCGAAGTGGCCATAAACATGGCATTTCCGGCATTTGAATGGCAGCTGTTCATACTCCAGCTTCTGAACATGCGTCTAGCTTCCGACCTTGATTTTGATGGCCTCTAGCAGCCCCACCTCCAGATCTACTTCTACGCAGATCCTGGCACAATCATATTGATCCTTATTATTTGCTCGATCTATGAATTTCCCCAGGGCATTTCCAATGTGCATCAAAGAATCCCAATTCCAACAATGAACTGGGAGATTTGGAAGCCTAACCCACACCGGGACTGCTTTGGGAACATCTACTATAGGATTGAAGTCCGGAGTCCATTTATTCAGGTACAAACCCTGAGGGCCCATGAAGTATGGGCCGTTTCGAAAGATTAGATCTTTATCATCCTTTGAAGTGAATTCGAAGAGGAAGAATCCTCTCCCCAGAAAGTAAGAGGTAACATTTTCTTTGATCAACGACGCCCAGTTTCTGTTGACCCAACTTTCAGTGGTTTTGGGGGATGGCAATAGTCCAGTGAACTAGTCGATGAGAGCTCGCTCGATCCAAGACGGTGCAACCTAAATTGGGGTTTCAGGAGGGAGGGAGATCTCTGGAATATCATCCAATTTTTTAATGAATTTCACAGCTTCAAAATTCTTCTTCTTTGGGAGTCCTTCCAAAAGCCTGTTAAAAGCCTCAGCTGATGAGATTGGCGGTGGAGGAGGTGGAAGCAGCACCTGGGGAGTGCCCAACACCTCCATGAGCACAAGCCCCAGTGAACGGGCCTGTCAGCTAGCAGTCAGCAGCGCGATCCTCCATGGACCAGGCCGACCACAGGATGTAGAGGAGCCCCAGGTGGACACGCCCGCAAGGATCAGGGCGGCAGAGTGCGGGTGCGCTCGCTGTCTGCAGGACGTGCGAGCTACCGATCTCGAGGGCTTGCAGGGCGGGAGCCGAGAGCAAAAAAAATTCTAATCTTTATTTTATTTTATTTTAAAAGACATATTTGTTTTTAAAATTATATATTTATATATATATATATACAATTTCAGTTAATTTTTGTTTTTAATTTTAAAAAAAATGTTTTTAATGTTAATTTACTATTTTTATTGTTCTTTTTTTTTTTAATTATTTTTATTTATTTTTTTTAACTCTAGTTTGTTTTATTTATTATTCTTCGTTTTTGTAATGTTTTTTATTTTTTCTATTTGACTTACTTAATTTTATTATATATTTTAAATTATGTTTTTTTTTTTTTTTTTTCCAAATTCTTTTCTGGTTTATGAGATACTTTTTTTTTATTCATTTTTTTTGGTCTTTATATATATATATATGTGTGTGTGTGTGTGTTGTGTGTGTGTTGTTTTTTGTGAGTAATCAAATTTAAAAAAAAGAAAAAAACAACTGAAAATTGTTAAGTAATTATAATTTAAAAAAAAATGGACATAATAAATTTTAAAGTGTGAAAAATAAGTCCTCTAAAAAAGAAGTATGCTGTATAACACGTTGCATCAACATGTTTCAAAATCAACATAAAAATCACTAACATTTAAAAACAAATATTTATATTTGATACATAAGAATATTTAAATTGTCAAAAATATGCTCCAAAAAGTAAGTATTGTATTCTGCATCACCACTTTTCAAAATCGGGTCACGTTTTTACTACCTCTACGAAACGGGTAATCGTATCGGTTATTTAAAGTGCCAAAAACTATGTTCTAAAAAAATATGTGTGTTCTGCATCGCCCCTTTTTAAAATCGGGCCAATTTTTTGCTATCTCTACGAAATGGGTAACAATATCAGTTCCCGTTTCAAAGTTTACATTGTTATCTATTGTTATACATGTTAATACACCTTTACTTGATTATAAAAATAGCAATTTTTGACAAACACATTTATATAACATATTTTTTTTATCCTATTCTAGAGATATGGTAACTCCTTTCAATGATAATTAAACCATTGGTGGTGCATCAATGTGATGAGATGGACTTATGGGGCATCAAGACTTCTATACTCCTAGTCATTAATGTCTACATGTTGTGTTGTGGTTTGAAGGTGGGATCCCTTTTATAAACATATCTTCGTACATACTATTTTTGCATAGAAGTTGCAATAAAAGGTTTGGATTATAACATAATACTCTACATTTTTTTTGGTATCTTGAGACTATTTAAACAAGCTTTTCCACTAGATTTGTGCCTCAATTTGTAATTTCTTGTCATTCATGTTTTCTTCTCTTTGTAGCTTTCATGGTCTTTTAAACTTTTGATTCCCATTTGTCACTATAGTGCTGGGGATTTTGATCATCTCATGATTCTCAATAGATATCCACGTGGGTATGAAATCTGTAAAAATGGATCATGGCTAAGTGTTCATGAGAGATTCCATATCAAAAGAGATGTTAAGTGTTCTTGAATTTATGGAGGTGGGCATTCACAATTTTCCATTAGGTTGTATTTCGTTCATATGTATACCATTGCATTTTGAAAAAAGGATAATACAAGTTGAAGTGAAATTGGTGTTTGACTTCAAAACTTGCTTGTTTGCCAATAATCATTTTTTTTATAAATAGTATTAAAATCATGACATGCATGTGTTGGGTAGAACTTAGTCTTGAAATCTAGATCCATGGGTTCAAGTGTGGGAGAATGTCTATATGTATGGATATGTAAGAAAGGAAGGATTGTTGCCTAGATCTATTTAAGTCCATGCTCCATTATATATATATATATATATATATATATATAATTTCTACATGCATGCTAATGATTAATACAACATCTAGACCCATGGCGGAGGAAACAAGCAGTGTACCAAGGTAGAGTTAAGTAAGAAGGAAAACATCCTTCACATTTTTGGGGCACCTTAACACCTTATAAATAAGCTTTACTAGTGGAGTTGTAGCTTCAATTTCAAGTTTGTAGGTTTCATGGCCTAATTTTTCTTGCTATAATCAAGGTCCCGACCTTATAATTCCAAGCAAGCCCTTGCAATTTTTGAGCTAACGTGGAAGGTCATTAGAGTCTAGAACTAGAGCATGCCATTAATGTAAGTAGACTAAGCTAGCGATTGAGTTTTGTGTAAGCATTATCTCCAAATATTGGGTCCTCGATTTATTCACCTCAAAGAGATCAAAGAGCTGGTCCCATGAAGTCAAGAACAACCCTTCCTTCAAACTAAGGTAATTTCCAACACCTTTGTTTTATCAGTGAGTTACCACTTGATTATATGTTTGTAAGTGTTCCTTTAGCAAATTATCTTTTAACTTAAAGTAAGAAATTTCCCAATTAATTATTTTTTATAGAGTTGATAAATGCATATTATTTGAAATTCACAAGGGATTAAATTTGATATTTTATAGATGGTTTGTGTAGGGGAGAGAGTAATGTTCCACCAAATTTTTAGGATGAAAGAGTGACAAAAACATTTGAGGAAATGTGGAAGCACCCTTGAAATTTTTAAGAATGTCTCAAGGGACATTGACGTCTTTGACATAAGGAGCCCAATGTGAAATATTAGAAATTTAAAATTCAAATATATGAAAACTAAACATGAATGAATTAAAAATTCTTTTATATAAATTTGTTTATGGTTTCAAAAGTAAGTGATCTAAGGGTTTAAGAATTTTTAAATATAATTTGTTTAATTTTTTAATTTTTTTATAAAAATGAGCCAGGTTAATGAAAAGACAACATCGAAGCATCATTGATTTATTGGGGCATGATTTTCATTTTCTTAGGAAAGTGTTCCCAAATTCACCCCCTTGCATTCCTCCAAAGGGATCATGGGGGAATGTCTCTCTTAGAGAACCCATGCCTTAGGAGCATGGGGCACATGCTCCCATGTAACACTAGGAGGAAGTTCATAAAGGGTTGCGTTGAGTGGTATTGATAATTTGAAGGTTCATTGTTTTTTTGTTGGCCTCTAGTTATTTTTCAGTGCCTTGGTTCTTTTGGAGCAATAAACACTAGGGGGAATTCAATGCATTGAAATGTGTATTAACCAAGATGTCCATCAAGATATCACTAGGGAACTTTCACAACACTTTGCAAAATGCTTTAGTTCTCTAAGTTATTTTTGGAGCAAAGCAAAATTACAATAATAAAAAATGGCTTGTCAATTAGGTCTCTCTCAGATGATTGAGATAATAAATTGTTATCCTCCCCACTAGAGTTCAAATCTTGATTTTAAACATAAATGTTGTTTGAGGCCTGATTGGGGTTGGAAATGTGTTGAGAAATCTAGGGCATAGGGATGAGGTGATTTCTCTAGAAATGATAACTACTTGTGATGCAACTTTTACTTAGTCTTTTATTAACTTCTTTCTTTCTATTGATTATGTTAATGTTTTCTATCATCAAACAACTACCAAATCATAAATAAGCATTAGAAAAGGGACAAAAAATGTAGGCTATTAGCCACGGCCAAAACCTCTCCAACTTGAGAGGAAAACCCAAACGAATTCTTCTTCTTATAGAATCTTCAAGAGATGAATTCCTAGGCCAAGACCCTTGACCTATTAACCTCTCCAAGACCAAGTCACAAGGCTTCTTTGACCGATTTCTTCTTCCTTGAGTCAACGTTAGTCAAATTGCTTACTTCTCCTTAGATATCAACCATCCTTCATATTTCGGCCTATTGGTTCAAACCTTCAACTTTCTGCCTCTTCAGGAACCCTACTTGTGGCATGTCTGAGGGATCTATCCCTTGATTCCCTTCGCTTAGATGGAGAATCCTTATTCGGAAATTTGGATTGAGAATTAACTTGTATTTCTTCCTTAATTCGGTCTTTTAGTGTGAGTGTGATAACTTGACTTACTCTACAACAGGTGGTGCTAATCTCTCTCACACGTGTTAGAGATATTCATCCAAAATAGACTCAAAACACTTCAGATTCTTCTTCTTCTTTCCTTACTGGATGAGAGACTTTTGTCCTATCTATTATTGCATTTCTTACTCTATTTCAGATGCTTCATCGAATATTTTCTCAAGGGAGGCCAAGTCCTCTTTATATACATATAGTGATATGCCCATAAAATATGCTAAGTTGTGCAAGTGAGTAGGTCAACATGCTCTTCTAGAATGATCTCCATATTCTTTCGAGGGTCGAATTGAAGGAGTGCATGTGACAAGGTCTTGGAGGATTAACGACTCAAACAAATTCCCTTTTTATAGTATGTAACATGCCCAAAAGGGTCTTCAATACATGACATTGACTCAATTGAATTTATGACATAATGACAAAACCTAATAGCTCATAATGGGAGCTTGATCTAAGAATGAAACCCATGCCTAAAGCATAGAAAATTATTTTTTTCTTCTTCTTCTTTTCATTAATTAAATAAAAACATGATTACACATATCATTATGAAGGCCGAACCTAGCTACATATTTCAACACTCCCTCTTAACTAGGGAGGTATTCATAATCCATACAAGGTACTTGGACATTCTCAATTTGAAGAATTCTGATGAGAAGAGTCTGATTGGTAACCCATCTATTTAACATCATATCATCTAGCATTGTCAAATAGTAAGGCCTTGACTAAAAACTCTATCTCTCCACAAGATCAAAGCACAATGTTGGTGAGACCAATGATTTATATACATCCTCATCATTATCTCTCTCGAAACATACCCTAACCGAGTTCTCTCAAAGTATGTTCCACCAAGACTATTCTTATCTTGCATTCCCAGTCCTCAAAGAATATTGGTCCTTTACGACTACTGATCCAAGATCTTTTACTTACAGATGCATCAGAATTACATATAACATAGTTAATTAACCATGGAACTTAAAAGAATGTAAAAATGCAGAAATAATTAGAAGAACTCAAAAACCATGACACGATGATTTGATTACAAAGTTTGTTCAATTTGGACTACATCTCCGAGCCCTGTTCAATAGTGGGGAGGCCTTCATTCAATTAGTGGCATAAAAGAGATAAGAGTACAAGCAACAAACAATTACAACCCTTATACCTCCAAGCTTGAATATGGGCAGAGAATGGAGAGCCCAAATTCAGAAACAGATAGTACCATTGAACTCCTGGAGAAAAATAATGCAGAAGCACCTATCCAAACTCCCAATTTGGATAATCAGGCCTTTTGCAACCTCTCGGAA
>APFE031008360.1:0-16639 GCA_000404065.3 Pinus taeda | reverse complement strand
TTTTATCAAGCAACAAATAAAAGGATGTGATGCCTTCATCTGCAACAAGGGAATCTAGAGGCTCACACCTCCTCCCTCAAATTAAATACCAGGATTAACCTCCTTCCGAGGAAGTCCACATTCCGTTGTCAAAGTCCAAGTTGCATCCAATGTCCAACGCTATAATCCAGTGCCACTTGTCCTCAGTGAACAGTTACTAGCTCATTGTTCCAAGTTGCACTCACAATATGCATATGATTCCATTTGGAAATGCTAATGACCAAAATATATATCTGTGGCCTTCCATTCTTTGCTACATAGTCCCTCAGGCAATCATGTCATCCCCTTCCGTGCAGACACTCAATTTCCAAGTTCCGATGGCACCCCTAACCCGGGAAATCCATCCCTTGGCAAGGATTCCTTGCATCAAAATATAAAAAAACCAAGGTATATCCCTACCTATCATAATGGTTATTGTATTCTCATGGAAATCAATGGACACTATTGGGTACCACTGTCCCACGATGGCCTTGCTCCTGAATACTTTACCAGCACACTGCTGCATTTTCCAATTCCCTTCATTGCCACTGCTAATTCTTGCAGTCGGTTTCAACCACCCAACCAGGAATGTTCATGATTTCCTATACCAAGCACATAATTCCTGTTATATTAAAAAATAAATTGAAATAAATACAAATCATACCTCATTGGTAGATTGCCAATAAAGTGCACTTGCAATCATGTTTACTTTCTGTCACAACAAGTCAAACTAGCATTTTCACCAAATCATTATGTATAAAAATATCACATCAGGTTAGCTCAAAACACAACCATTATAGATCAAAATCATAACTCATATGTAACAATCATAAACTAGAATCATAGATCACATGAAATCATCATATAACAAAATCATAAATCACATACATGATAAAACTAAAATAAAATATTGATACTTACGCTTTAATTAATCCTTAGCTTCTATCTTTGTCCTTATTCTGTATGCACTCTGGGTTGGTTGCCACACCTATCAAACACTCAGTTCCTTCTCTGCAACCATGTGCACATACACATAGTGTCCATCACAGACATAAAACCACACACAACATACAAATCCATGCAATACATGCACCTACACCTGAAATATAACACCTACAGCTACACCTAGTGTACAACACAACAAAATACATACTCCTACGTTCGGTGTACGAAAAAACACAATACATACACCTACACTCAGTGTAAAATGCCACACAATACACATACCCACACATAGAACAACACAATGTATACACGTCATGATACCACAACTACACAATGCACATACATAGTACTGCATGTACACAACACATCATGTATGAAATGCACACAATACCACATGTACACCAGTACCATATGTACAACATATACATAGTAACACCTATACACAACACCACCTAGAAAATGTGTACACAACATCACGTGTACACGACACCACATGTACACATCGCCACATGCACAAAATGTACACCACACCACATGCTCATAGAACCACTTGTACAATCATGCACACAATACCATATGTACATAACACCACATGTACAACATGCAAGCAACACCATATGTACATAACACTGCATATCCAGCATGTACATAACATCATCTATACATAGAATTGGATATCCAACATGTGCACAACACTATATGCACATGACTCTACATATCCATCATGTGCATAGTACAATATGTACATAGCATCGCATATACAACATGTACATAACACCACTATACCCAACACAACATATGAAATATTCACACAACACTATCTATACCACCCTGTAAATAAACAACATGTACACACACTATATATACACAACAATGCATGCGCAAAACATCACAGATATAACATGTACAACATATAAAACATATCACAACAATAGTACCACACATACAAATCACACTGTCTCTACTGAGCAACCTTTCCTCTAGTTTCTTACCCATGTTTGTCCCAACATGCCACAAACCACATTGCTTTCATTTCTCTGATGTATCCCTCAGTATAACATGTCCATAACATAGACATAATATAACAACATAATATCAACCCATAGCCACATGATACTGACCTCGTATATTTGTCAAGACTACTCTTCCCACTTTATTCCTCATAAACCAAGAACCTCTTCATGTCATTCGCCTATGTAAGAAATCATTCCTCCACAGAATAATTCCTAATGACCTTGTCAAACAGTGACATAGATACATGGACATGTACATACATATGCCTAAACATTAGTGTTAATAATAATTATCCATGATGACCCTGTCAGACATGAAAAAAATACATACATATATAAACATCAACATAATCATGATCATAACACAAGTACCAGATAGTATAGGATCAAGGTTAAGAGAACTCCCTCTATCTATGCATACCATGCACAACATTGAGAAAAAACATTCAGAACATAGCCAAGGAATTTGATGCCTCAAATCCATTCACCTTACCTTTTTGGTGACCTTTCCCATGCATGTATTTCCATCATACATTTACCACAATAGACCCAACCAATCCGTCTAATTGTCATTGTCTTCCCTTCCGTTGCACTTACTAATGCATCAAGATTCATCCATGTCTTACATTACATATTGGGTACCACACAACTCTCCCGTGAGCTCCATTAACTTTCCTCTTTTCCCAACTAATTCCCAACACTCTCAAAAAATAAAAGGCAAGACAAGAGTCAAACAAGAAGAAGACTATGAAAATCAATAACAATATGACTCCACAAAAAAAGTGGCAAGGCCATGCAATATACATAACAAAACTACAAATCAAGTGCTAGAACATCACAAAAGACCAAAAGCACAATACTAACTACATACACCATGACTCAATCTCCATGGTTCCTTGTGCTTCTAAAGGAAATCTAAACCTGATCCTTCTTCAAGATTTCATGGCAGTTGATGAGCCTCATCATTGGATAATTATATGGCCCTTAATTCACCTCCTAGATTAGTCAAACCAACTTTTCTCATGACTTATTACATGCTTTTGATTATATTTTGTTTATGAGGTGAGTTAGAGTTGGATATTATGCCTAGTGGTCTAATATGCATTGAATGTGGGATTGAACGAGAAAATCAAGGAATTTTGGCAAAGAAGAAGGTCAAAACTCGAATGGGACAAGGGAGAGGGATTCTAGGAGATGAATCCTCCTCATTTACTACTCATCCATTCAAATATTCCTCCATTCATCACATCAACTCAGAGTGCAAACAACCAAATCATGAGGATTAGAAGGCAGTCGAGCAAGTAGGAAATCAAGCACTAGTTTATCTCGAGTTTGGGAGCCAAGCCTCCCTAATTTTAAGGAAGTCATTTGGGACTTCATTTGTATAAGTAGAGTGGCCTAGAGCCTCATTAAGATTCAATTTTTCGTTGTAAAAATCTAAGCTATTTTCAAGCTCCAAACTTGTGGAAGTGTTCTTAATGTAATTTTTTGTTTTGGTAATAAGAATGGGTTTTGTTTTGAGCCAGCACTGAGTTAACTTAGAGGGCTGAAGCTCTTGGGTTAGGGCCCAACCCTAGTAGCCAAGGCTCCTCTTTCTTGTATATGTATGTGTAGTTTAGTCTCATATATTCATTGTTGATTTGTTTCTAAATGTATTTTCATTGTAAGTAGTGTAGATTAGATTGGTTGTTTTATTAGTTTTCTTCCATTTGTGCCTTACTTGAATAGCAGGTTAGTAGGGATAAAAGGAGAACCACAAGGCTGTCAGTAGTGGTCTTGGCCTCACTTCCTCCCTCTGGGATCATGACTTGAGGAAAGGATCCTTATGAAGCCCCAAAAACACAGATTTCTATTTTTCTTATAAGCTTTGGACTCTGTTGTCCTTAAATTATCATTCGATTAGTTTTTCAAAGTAGGAATTCATTTTCATATTTTTCATCTTCATTTTTGTAGTAGATCTCATCCATGCTTTCATTCGTTTTAGTGACATTCCTCATGCAACATGTAGGCAGCTAGCTCATTAATTCTTCTTTTCTAGTTTATGAAAATGTTTCTTGTTTACATAGCTTTTGGGAAATATTCATGTTTTTGTAGAGCAGGTACTCTAGGAATAGACAAAGACTTCATAGATAGCCACCACCCCCCACTTCTTTCACCTCAATCATTCCTTTTTTTACCATTCCCTTCACTAGTTTTTCATCATTTTGCATAGAAATTCTTCCAACCTCATTGAGCAAATCTAACCATCTTCTATCCTTGTTGTTGACTTCTGAGTGATCCTAGACCTCATACCACCCAATTACACCCATAAACCACCTTCCCTAAGCCTTCCATCACCTCCAACACCTCCCATTTCGCTCTCGGTTGTATCCTATAGGTTTATAGAGAATCCTGTAGGTTTCTAGTACATCTTGTAGGTTTTCTTGTAGTGGCCTGTTTCGAGGCTGAATTGAGGGAAAACCTCTAGGAAGCCCCCAAAGGTCACCCTAGGGTCTTATAAACCCTCCAATAGTCTCATAAACCTTCCAATCATCCTCCAACATCATCAAATCACCTGCCACATAACCAAAATCCATTAGTTTGCATACTTGATTTTGCATAAAAAAGGCAAAAAGACAAAACAAATTTATTTCAGTCCCTTTACTTGCACATTAGTGATGTTTTGATGATGTTTACTTCCATGCTTATATGGTATCATTTTATTTCATGTTAATTTAGCATTTTTGGCAAAGCATAGTTTCTTAGCAAGTTAAATAGGAAACAGTGTGATTTAGCATTGAATTTCGGTCTTGTTCATTATTGCAGTAGAGTATCTCTCTCTTTGAGTATATTTTCCTTTCTTCCATCAAGAAACCAAGCTTCTTCTAACTCCATAGAAGTCTGACTTGAAAACCCCAGTGGTCTCTCACCAACTGAACAATGACAACAGGCAAAACTATCACTTTTACTTGTGTATACAACGCTGTCACCTCCAAGTTTGTACGAACCCCGGGTTGATAAAGTAAAGCTGGTAGCCCAGGAGTTACAAAATTCTTGCTACAATATTGGTGCTCATCAACAATCTCTTTGTCATGCAACCCCCTACATCATATTGTAACAACCATGGTGAAAAAATTCATCTAATAAAATTTAATAAAGGAAACATAAGACCACAATTAAGGGACACTTATTCCAAGCTGAATGTTGGGAAAAGATATCCTAGTGGGAATCACTAGATGTGTGCTTTGGAAAAGGAAATTAGAAAATCCTAAGGCAAAGGAATTAAAAGGAAAAGGAAGTTTGGCAAATTTATTTATGAAAATAATGGAAATTATGAGAAAAGTAAGGTGAAGGGTCACAAGTTGCATGTGAGAAGGAAATAGAAAAAAATAATGGAAAATGAATAAATGAGAGGCCTCATTCATAAACAATCTTCTAAGGATCAATATGATGCCTTTTGTCAAGTTCAAGTTTGGAGCTCTCTGATTATTCTCTCTCTCTCACACACACACACACACATACACACACACACACACACACACTCTTGGCCACTTGCGCACTCTATTCTTGGAGCAAGCAAAGGAAAAGCAAGCAAGGATCAAGCATCTTCAGCAGGAATACTTGCAGATAACCTTTTACATGTGTGCTTTCCTAGCTAGTTTGGACATGCATGGCTTTTCAGTCTTGCCAGGTTATGACAATGGTTTTCAGCCTAGCCTTGCCTTTTTTGGGATTCCATGGTGTTGGGATGTTTATTTCAGCTTTGTGAGCTTTGGTTTGCTGGATGGATTTCAGAATCTGGGGTGGAGGTGGTCTCAAGTTCCATTCCCAAAGGCCTAGGAATCCCTTGATTGATTTTGGCAGGATACATGGTAAAGCCTAAGGGAGATGTCTCAGTTAAGGGCGTAGTGATCCAGATTTGGATTGTGGTAATGAGTGAGAGCCAAGGAGACATAAAATTCCTCAAGGATAGTGATGGATTCCAAATGGAATTCCAAGTTTTGTTTGATTGTGACCGGAGCATCGGTTTTGGTGTGATCACGGTTTGGTGAGGGTGGAGGTGGTTTAACCTCTGCATTCCATTGCTTGTTCTTGGATTGGTTGTTTTATGACATCCCACATTCATGATTGGAATATGGCATGGGGGTTACTAGCTAAAAGAGAGATTTGTTTCAGCCATGTCAATGGTTGGGTGGTATGTGGAAATCCTGAAACTGGTCGGATTTGCCTATCATTAATAAATGTCAACTTCTCTTAATTTTGTACTGATTTATATATGGATTTGATGGTTGTCATATCTCTGATGTTTACATGGTTTTATGCTGGCTATAAGCTTGGTTAAATGGCTGGTTCATGTCATGGTTATTTCATGTATTTACTTGAAACTATTAAATGGATGGATGTAAGACCTAATTGATGATATAATGGTTCAATGGAGAAGGAGGTGATCCTTCTGGTTATGTTTCATAAGTTGTTTCAGCCATTTATGCTCTGTCTTGTATCCTGTACCTGTAGGTTGCATTGATGACAATTGTTTGACCAAATGTCAATACCAGTTAGGGATGCCCAGGTTTAGTCCTAAGGTTGATTTTGTTTTACTAACATTTTTATCATGTCTTATTGTGATTATGTAAGTTACAACAAGCTTTGGGCAGTGGTCGATATTTTGGGCTAGAAATGTGGCTTAATTCTTGGGTTCGTTGGCATATGACTAGAAAGTTTGGTCAATATTCGTTGGTAGGCAAGCCTATGAGAGTGACTTTGTTAGGATATTCTGACACATAGGAAATAGTTAAGTATAACTTGGTCTAGTGTAGAGTTATGTAAAGTGTGTTTCTTTACTATGTACTTTTGTAACTTACACTCTGACGATCATGATATGTAGTGATCCGATGGTTCATTCTCTCCTTGGTATTACCGACACTTGATCCATGGCTTAACACTCGATTGGTCCATGATCTCTATTTAAAGAACATGGAGGGTCATTTGTAGTGTAACCGTTCATGAGAAGATTATGTAAATTTTCATTCTTTTATTAATAAATTGCCTGAAGTGGCCGCGTTGCCTCAGGCCATGGACTGTTTCCCTCTTTGAGGATTTTAACCGCGTCAACAATACTGGTGTATTGATCTGTGATCTGTTTGTGAGTGGTGTCCTAAAAAAAAAAAAAAATCCCCTTCCTCTTTTCCAAAAGTTGTTAACCTTTTAATCTAGATCACTTGGTCCAAAGCTACTTTATGAGAGTAGAGGTCTTGAGTTCAAGTCTTCTTTTTGTTGAGCTAATTAGATTAAGTTTGGAAAGGGGGCAGATTTTTTTTAATAAAAAAGTATCATTAATTTCCGCACATTCCTGCACTTCGCCGGCATCTTCAACAACTTTTCTTCAAAAAGCCATAACTTCTCCATTCAGAAGCCTTTTTTTTTAATCAGCTTAATTTTTCAAGATCTTTCCATTGGAACACTTAGTTTCAGCATCTATAGCTTCAGTTTATGTTAAAATGGAAAGTCCATGCCAAATTATTCTTGACAGCACCAACTACTTCTAGTGGTGGTCCTACATTGTGGATTTACTTAGAAGTAAAGGTATTTACAAAATAGCCTCAGGCCAAGAAACCAAACCAAAAGATAAAGATAAGGTAGCCAAATGGGAAAATAGGCAAGATCAAGCATGTGGGTTGATAGGGATGTCTATTTCTCCAGACCTTAGATTCCATATCACAGAACTGGATACCCCTGATGAAGCAATGAAACAGATCACTAAAGTTTTTGGAATTAAAAATGAACTTAGAGCCCATCAACTCGAAAATGAGTTGCTTACATTGGACCCTAATAATTTTTCTTGCAATGAAGATTTTCTATCCAAGTTCAAGACACTTAGACTTCTCTTGGAAGGTGTTAAGGTTAAGAAAGAAGATAGTAACCTTACCTATTCCATTCTTACTAAGTTGGGACCAACCTACGCTGTGTTTGTTTCCACCTTCCATTCTACAAGAGAAGCCTTCATTTCTCAAGGACAAACCTACATGTCCCCTTCCTTTGATTCATTTTGTGATTCTTTAATAAGATAACAAGAAAAACTCTTACACCTTGGTCTTCTTAATCTTGGAAAATCTTCTAAGAAAGCCTTAGCCACCCAGCAACAACCAAATTCAAAGAATCCTAAGAATTCGTATCCTAAAAAGAATGGTCCTAAACCAAACAAGGGTCCTAAGCAATTTCAAACTCAAAATGAAAAATCATTTCAACAAAATGATAAGGAAAATAAAAACAAAGGGAAGAAGACTGATAAACATTTCCACTTTTGTAATCGAGATGGCCACTTAGAATCCAAATGATTTAATAAAATGGAAGCCTTGGAAGCAGCAATGAAGAAGCATAACATCCATTTGGAACACTCTTCAACTTCAACTTCATCTTCAGGAATAACACTTTCTGCATGTGGTTGTCAAACGTCTCGGTCTGGCTATGCACTAAATGTATCTTCTTCCTCTCATTCTCATGAGTGGCTCATTGATTCTGGAGCTTCTTATCACATGGCCAAAAATAAAGCCATGTTTTCTTCTTTAAATGATTGTAACACCAAAAATACATATGTTGGTGATGATAGATCTCTTAGTGTTGTAGGGACTGGAACTGTTCATATAGACAATGGTCAATTTAATGATGTACTATGTGTTCCAACCTTATCCTGCAACCTTCTATCTGTATATCAGATAACTCATTCAGGTGAAGGTAAAATCGTTGAAGTTTCACCTCACGATGTTGTAATCAAGGACCTAAAGGATCCTAGACCGATTAGCCACTGGCATTGCTGATGATTCTACAAGGTTGTATAAGTTTCACAACTTTGGGTCATCAAATCTTCCCTCAGTATTTGTTGCTCATAATGATGAAGTGAGCAAACTTTGGCATCAGCGATTTGGTCACTTAAACTATCTCTCCCTTTAGAATCTATGTAAAGAAAATATGGTGACAGGTCTTCCAATGGCATCTTGCAGAGATGGTGTTTGTTCCGGATGTGTACTCGGAAAACATCATCGGGACAATTTTGAAAAACGTGCCTCTTGGCACGCCTTAGCCCCTCTACAGCTTGTGCATAATGATTTATGTGGTCCACTTTCAGTTGTTTCCTTCTCTGGCTACAAGTATTTCTTAACTTTCATTGATGATTTCTCCAGACGCACTTGGGTGTACTTCTTAAAACTCAAGAGTGAAGTATTTAGCAAATTCTTGGCCTTTAAGGCCTTTGTTGAAAAACAATCTGGACATCAAATTCTTAAGTTAAGATCTGATAATGGCGGAGAATATGTCAAAAACGACTTCATCAACTTTTGCACTGATAATGGAATTCAAATGCAACATACTGTTCCATATACTCCACAACAAAATGGTGTAGCTGAAAGGAAGAATCGCACCTTAAAGGAAATGACTAATTGTATGCTTCAATCCAAAGGACTTAGTCTTAATTATTGGGCAGAAGCAATTAAATGTGAAAATTACATAATAAATCGCACTCCTACTAAGGTTTTAAAGAATATCACTCCAGAAGAAGCATGGATCTCACTTAAACCAGATGTGAGTCACTTTCGTGTTTTTGGAAGTGAAGCATGGGCCCATATTCTAGATGAGAAACATAAAGCTTTAGACCCTAAGAGTGAAAAATGTATTTTTGTTGGATATTCTGAAGATGTCAAAGGATATAGACTTATTCCATTTAGGTCCAAAAATGTTATCATTAGAAGAGATGTAAGGTTTGATGAAAATATATCGGCCTACGAGCCTAGTTCGGCGAATGTGCCACCTCTCTCTATCTCTTCTACTTTTGAACATATTTCTTCTTCAGATGATGAAAGCGAGGATGACAATCCTCCCCCACCTTCTCAGGATCCTCCTTCATCTCCTCCACTTCCAAAATGGGTCCGTGCTACTCGGGATGCAGCAGGTGATCTTGCCGGTGATCCTACAGATCAGCGACGTCCACGTTCTCAGTTTGAAAGAGCCTCTTCTTTACTGGCTCAAGCTCCAGTAAATCATGATCCTGACACTTTTGCAGAAGCTTCAGGCCATCCACATTGGGAAGTAGCTATGAATGAAGAATATCATTCATTGTTGGCAAATGATACATGGGATCTTGTTCCTCTACCAAAGGGACGCAAATTTGTTAGATGTAAATGGGTTTACAGAACCAAGTATGGACCAGATGGGAAAGTTGATAAACATAAAGCTCGTCTTGTTGCTAAGGGCTTTTCACAGGTTGAAGGCATTGACTACACTGAAACCTTCTACCCTGTTGCCAAAATGAACTCTATCCGCCTTGTTCTTTCCCTTGCTGCCTCTTTAAAATGGGAAGTCCATCAGATGGATGTTAAATCTGCCTTCTTGCATGGGGACTTGCATGACGAAATCTATATGGAACAACCCATTGGCTTCATCCAAACAGACTCCAGCCTTGTATGTCGACTTAAGAAATCTCTTTATGGTCTCAGGCAAGCTCCTCGGGCTTGGTATGCCAAAATGGATAGCTTTCTTTTAGAATCTGGCTTTTCTAGGTGTTATTCTGACAATACTGTCTACACCAAGAAAGTGGGGAACTCTCTTATCATCCTTGTTCTTTATGTTGATGATCTTATTCTTACTGGTAGTGATCCCATCCTTATAAACCATGTGAAGTCCAGCCTTAAAAAGAAATTTGAAATGACAGACTTAGGACACTTACACTATTTTCTCAGTCTTTAAGTCTTGCAATCCAAGGAGGGTATTTCCCTTTCCCAGTCCAAGTATGCTTGTGATATTCTTCGTCATTTTCACATGGAAGAATGTAAGCCAGCCCCTTTTCCCTTTCAGTCTGGAGTCAAACTTTCAGTCTCTTGTACTTCTCCTGAAGTTGATGCTACCTTATACCGTCAACTTGTAGGAAAACTCTTGTATTTAACCCATACTCGTCCTGACCTTCCTTTACTGTATGCCTTGTTTGCTCGTTTTTATGCAAAACCCCCGTGAAAGTCATTGGAAAGTAGCTAAAAGAATACTTCGTTATGTTCGAGGTACAGTACAGTTTGGGATTCATTACAGTGCCCAAGCAGCTCCTCTATTAGTTGGTTTCACTGATTCTGATTGGGCTGGTGACCCTGATGATCGGAAGTCTACTGCCGGTTATGTCTTCACTCTTGGTTCAGGACCTATTACATGGGCTTGTAAGAAACAGGCTGCCATTTCTCTTTCGTCAGCAGAAGCAGAGTATCGTGGTGCCGTGGAAGCTAGTAAGGAACCCTTGTGGCTTCGTCAGATCCTATCAGAATTTGGCTTTGAGCAGCAGCATCCGACTACACTTTGGTGTGATAATCAAAGTGCCATTCAGCTTTGCAAAGATCCAGTTCAGCATCAGCGCAGCAAACACATTGAACTTCACATGGACTTCATCAGAAAGCTCATTCATGGACCATGTTCTTGAAGTGCAATATTGTTCAACAGATGATCAGGTTGTAGACATCTTCACAAAGGCTCTCACAGAGGCAAAGTTCACTAAACTTCGATATATGTGGTGATAAACCTTCCTGCAAGACCCATAAAACACCACAGGGTGGTCACTTTTAGTGTAGCAGGGAATATTTTCAATTTCTGAGCATATGTTATGTAATCATACCCTCGACACACAATGTCAAATTCAAACAAAAAAATGTTAGGGTCTTCTGAAGTAAGCCCATGAAAACTGGGTAAAGTTGTTAAAGGAATAGGCTTTGTTGGTGCCCTAGTCCCTAAATCCCCAATTGGGAAGTCAATATTAGAGGTTGTAGGTGCCATGAATATTCTCCAATACTCACTAAGGATTTCAGTAGGCTCTGGAGGAAGGGCTTTTATCATAGGGGTTTGAGCTGCCTTAATCGCACTTCCTACATCCTTTGGTGATAGACATGTCTCTACAACCTCTTCCTCCCTGTCATAGTGGCTAGATCCTTCGGATCTCCTTTCTGTAATTCCTTCTTCCCTACTGGGATGGACCGTTCCTTCGGACTCTTTACTTGCAACTTCTTCTTCTTCTGTTACAAGCAACGAGATCTATTTAACATGCATATTGTTGCTTGTCTCTCTGGCTGCTAGAAGGGTTTATTGTATTGAATCAACAGAGGGTGCTATGAAAATCACTGGTTTATCTACATATTGTCCCTTAGATTTTGTTCATGCACCTAGCCTAATAGTTGCACAGGAAGATGCCTCTGGCTCATCTTTTGCAATGATTTCCTGGATGTAAGTGTTCCTTCACAAATCCTATCCTCCCTTCTTTGGGGCTCTCTCTCTAGCCCTTTTATTTGGATCTCTGTTCATACAAGTTGGTGTGACAACAGAGATCAAACCATAATGCTCAAGGCCTAGAGTAGGGCACCAAAATACCATTCCCTCCCCAGGACAAGG
The DNA here is from genome assembly GCA_000404065.3 of Pinus taeda. Lineage (NCBI taxonomy): Eukaryota > Viridiplantae > Streptophyta > Pinopsida > Pinales > Pinaceae > Pinus > Pinus taeda. The sequence continues at coordinate 4,274 of APFE031008360.1, read as the reverse complement.
GATCATGTTGAAAAAAGGGTAGTTAACGAATGAAAAAAATATAAAAAATTAAAAATTAAAATAAAATAGGAACCTAGGGTTCAAGACCTGTATCAGGGCATCAAAATACTCCTCCCTCCCCGAGACAAGAACCCAATCAAGAAAATAACACACACACGAGAAAACCTTAACACTTCAAGACTTGAAGTAGGGCATCAGAGGACCCCTCCCTCCCCAGGGTGAGAGATTGGATTTCTCGAAATTAAAACAACAAAAATGCTAGGGAAAATCTAAGCTCAGGGCCTGGAGCAGGGTTTCAAATGACTCCTCCCTCCCTAGGGCAAGAGATCAGCCCTAATAAAACAGGAAAACAATAAAATCTCAAAATAAATGAAATACCTACACTCAGGACCTGGAGTAGAGTGAGAAATCTCGTTCTCTCCCCAAGACGAGAGTTTGACCCTATGGTTAACACAAATCATGTCTTGTAGCTCGTTAGCCTCCCGGACAATGGCACCAAAATGTTGGTGTCCAGTTATGAACAATTTATCGACCCCTTTTCCTACATTAATGTATCAATCCTGGTGCATATTATTTTCAAGGAAACACACAAGGTATATGTAGGGGCAAGGTTACAGTCTATCCTCAACCAAGGGTTCATGATTACCAATCAAAACATTGCTAAAACAGAAATAAAAACTCAACTACAGAACTTAAAAAGGTATTCACAATTATCTAAGAAATTTGCAATAGCAACAATAAATAAACACAGTGATAGACAATACACACAACACAAGGAAACATGCAGCACTTGATCAGAAGAGCAGGCCCAGCTCTCTGATCAGGGCTACGTTATTCACAGTGAACGATAGATCAACAAAAAGGTTTGTATCTTATTAATCTGAATAATGTTGTTACAATACAATATAGGGTCTAAATAACTCCTGATATGGGAGTGACCCATCTTTTATATAGTACAAAGGAGAATAACATCTCTCCCCAAAACCTGGCAACTATATGCCCAACGATATACATCAGTTCTATCACAACACTAGCGTCAAGAGAGCAAGAACAGGAATGGCCCAAAACGGGTTGAGAACAGTTGCAAATCAGTTATGATGTTTCGTCGTGGTGAATAAACTATTTTGAATCACAGAACTACTGGGTCAACACCTGCACTCCATAATCTGCGATCATCACATGTTTTAGTGGTTCACATAGGTAAAAACCTTCATGACTCTACTTCATTAACTAAATATTCCAAGAGACAATTAAGGGGAATTACCTCATAGTTTGGCACAGTAAATATATGCGAATGAATACAAAAATGGATGAAAAGAGGAGTGGAATTGCAGGGAAATGATAGGCCAATTTGGTGCCCAACACTTTTGATGTACAATGGAGAAGTGTATGCAAAAAAGTTAGACAATTGGATTCGATAGTTGGAGGCATACTGCAGACTTCATAGCCTTCAAGAAGATGACATAAAGATCCAATTGGCTTCACTAAGGCAAGAAGGAGATGCACTATTTTGGTGGGAGGCAAAGACTTAAGAGGAAATGAGAATCCATGGTAATATATCTATCACTTGGGTTGAATTTGTTTCTGCAATTAAAAGGCAATTTTATCATTTAGCCTTTATGCAAAAAGCCATTATGAGTTCGTAGAATTTTAGTCATCTTAAAGGCCAAACAATCCAAGATTATACACAAGAGTTTAGGAAAAGGGATTTGTTATTAGGAGTGAATCTGAATTCCCAAGATACACTGTTGAAATATATTGGGGGTTTACATTCCTATCTGAAACATACTATTCTTATGTTCAATCCAAGTAATTTACATGAAGTATGTGTGCAAGCCACGCATCTTGAATCTAGAGGAAAGAACACTTATGAAGAGGATAGTAATAAAAAGCCACCTAAGGGTAAGGAGAAAAATGAAAGGGAAAGAAGAATGCAAGTGTGAAGAAATAAGGGGAGAAAATCACATGCAAACACTATTCCAAAGAGGGGCATGATGAAGCCCACTGCTAGAAATTGCATCCAGAAATGAGACCAAATAAGTTCAACAATAAAGGGAAACAAAAAACCACTGCTATCAATGAAGAATATTTAGGTTCTGAATCAGGTGATGAAAACAAAATCATTGTCATGGGAATCAAAGGAAAACAAGATATTGCAAGCACTAGTTCACAAAATTGTAACACTACTACTACTCCAGATGAAAAGAAACAAATTGTGTTATTTCATGTTAGGGTCATATCTAAACACACCAAGATTGACACACTCTTCGATAGTGGCTCACAAGAGAATCTACTCTATGAAGTCTTAGTCAACAGATTGAATCTTGAAACTGTACCTCACCATAAACCATACCATTTGGGATGGATAACAAGAGAAACCAGTTTATAGGTTTCAAGAAAATGTTAGTTTAAATTTGCAGTCACTGGAAATTTTGTTGACGAAGTAGAGTTAGATGTGGTATCACTTGATATTTCAAGTGTGGTGTTGGGTAGTCCATATTTGTATGACCAGAGAGCAGTCTTTTACCGCCATGCAAACAAGTATCACTTGTTCAAGGATGGTGTGGAGTACATAGTGTGAGCCCATTGCAAAAAGTTGAACATTTCTTTGGATAATGAAGGGGAGGAAAAAAGACTAGTGAATTCAAGTAAAAGTTTAATACTTCTCGTGTTCAAGCCAAACGATGATATTGTTTATGGAAATGTTGTTGCATGTAATGCAAGTTTCAGTTCTGATTTGTTTGGTTTAGTTCATCAAAGTGATGAAGTATTTCAGGTTGTGAAATAATTGTCCTTCAAGGAGAAAGAAACTTCACATGAAATATCTTTGCAGCAAGAGGTTTCTCTTGGTGATATTAGCATGCAAGGGTTGACAAAATTGCAAAGTGTAGAGACACCAATGCAACGCAAAATTTTGTTGAAAAATGGGCTCATTCAATCATCCCTTACACCATGTTGTGCACCGATGTATATGGTGCCCAAGAGGAATGATAAGTATTTCAAGAAAGAGGAAAAAAGGAGTACTTTTCGCCAAAGCAAAGTTGTAAGAAGAGGTCAGTGCAAGAATATACATAACACCAAACAAGAATGGTTTGTATGGATTTTAATGTTGTATGTTCCTTGTAGCACTTCCATTACATACATGTATTTGAATTGTGGCAAAAAAGAGTCCTTTCTTGAAGAAATTGTCCACTTGGGTGACATAAACATGTTTAGAAATTTTTCTTATGCACATGTCATCTATGAAGGAAAATTGTTTGATGTTTTGAAGATAAGTTGGGTTTCACTTCTTTGATGCATTTGGGCCATCATATTGGAGGAGGTAAGTTGAAGGTAATCCTCTCCAAGTTGGATGCCATTATTGATTGGTCAATGGCCAAGATCATCATTATGATAAGAGGTTTGTTGGGAGCAGCCAAATGTTGGGGGATAGATGTTGTTGATATTTCTTCTTTCAAAGCTCCTTGCATGCATTGTCATGTGTGTGAAAAGTCTTCCAGTGGGGAGGCAAACAACAAGAGGCATGTGTTGCTTCAAACCAAAAGATCAGTAAAATTATATTTTATTGCTCTTTCAAACTTGAAAGGTTCATTTGAGTTTTAGGTTTATGCAAGCAACTTCACCATCTTATTTCATATAGAAGATTTTCATGGTGTGAAGATTACGTTGTAGTGATCCATGCACTTTCATTGGATGGATACTTGTCAAAATTTTCACTTGGTTCAAAGGTACAAAAGAGGTATAAGCAACATCTTCATTGTTATGCCTTTTAGGCATGTTGGTTATGTAACTATTATATTCAAGTTGTTAACACCCAGGTTGTTCCCTATGACTCCCAAGGGAATACGGCCGGGGTAACCACTAACCAATCTTTGGACTACAACTTCTAGCCCAGCTGTAATCAGAGAGGGCTCTCTCTGTAAGGATTGTCACTGTTTTAATGAAGTTTTAGGCTAGTTATGAAGTGAATGTTTGATTGTTTTTTATGTTTGGTTGGGAGGATGCTTCTGATAGTTTTTGGAGCGTTATCTTCAGATGACACTAATCCATTGGGCAATGGGGTCTGTAACTGTTACTTCCTTGAAATCCTGGTCTAGTGCAGCTGGAATTACAGGGCCTGTGTGTATTTCATAAAACAAACTGTAAATTGTGAGAGTGGAATGAAAAACAACTAGCAAAGAGCAATTAAGGATTCTTTACTAAGCTGGGTAGTGGGAAAGAGGTCTATTATTTAGGAGCAATTACTTGAATTCCTGAAATAACAGAGCACTGTG